>PVJC01013916.1:0-37237 GCA_004026665.1 Murina feae | reverse complement strand
CTCCCTCTCTCCCCCTCTTCCCCTCTTCCCCTCTCCCTCCCTTCCTTTATTTCAACATTGCTCACCTTCAGGATTTCCATTAAGCTCACAGCCCTCTAGTAACTACGTTTGTTAGTTGAATGGAGTTGTATAACTTAGCACTTGACCATAATATGTTGTGTTCAGTTTTCTAATTGTTCATAGTGAGAGGATAAATTCACCCATTATTTCATCTTGGCTGGGACTGGACATCATACGGATCTTTTTGTTGGCGAATGGGATTTGCTTTTTAGAATTTCCATGGAAAAAAATGCAATTGAAAAAGCATTTCACTTAATTCCACCTTTAACTTAGACTTCAAAGAAACAATAGCTGTTGTATTTTTTGATTTTGAGATGCTTAAAAGTCAAGTAAACCCTGAATTTTTCATGGTAAAAAGTGAGCCTTCTCTTTAAATTCATAAGTAAAATGTTATTTAAAAGTTGATTTAAAAGCAATAAGTAGGGAAAAGAGGGACAGAGGAAAAATATTATTAGAAGACTCATAAGGTATAAGGTTCATCCTCAGTCAATTTTATTCATTTATTCATTCATTCAACTAACATTTACTGAGTGCTCAGTGCTAGCAATATAAAGGTGACTTTAAATAGCCTCTGCCTTTAAAAGAGCAAGGCATGTGTGAGAGAAATACAAGTAAATAGTTAAAATTCCATCAGCGGGGCATTCTACAAAATATTTGATCAATACTTTTCAAAACTGTCAAAGTTACCAAAAACAAAGAAAGTTTGAGAAACTGTCACTGCCAAGAGGAGCCTAAGGCGCATGACGACTCCCTCAAAATCCTAAAACAAAAGAGGGACATTAGTTAAAAACGAAGGAACTCGGAGGATAGTGTGAACTTTAATGATGTATTAATATTGGTTCATTAATTGTAACATGTTACCATAATAATGTAAGATGATACCATTAGAGGAAAAGGGGTGTAACTGTATTATATCTCAATTAAAAAAAAAATCCTCACCCAAGGATATGATTTTACTGATTTTTAGAGAGAGAGAGAGGGAGGGGGAAAGAGAGAGAAACATTGATTAATTGCTTTCCGTATGTGCCCTGACTGGGGATCAAACCCCCAACCTAGGTATGTGCCCTGACTGGGAATTGAACCTGCAACCTTTTGGTGTACAACCTTTTGGCTCAACCAATGGAGCCACCCAGCCAGGGCTATATTCTCAATTTTTCTAAAAAATAAAGTCTATTAAAATATGAAAGTACAGCAATGTTCATGAAGTCCAAAGGAATGGCTTCTATCATAAATATGTAAGAAGCACTTAGTTAATTTTTATCATGGTGCTATCTTTGTTATAAAGCACTATTTGTTTTTTAAATTCCAGCATAGACAGTGATGGAACAATGACAATAGACTGGGATGAATGGAAGTACTATTTTTTATTTCATCCTGCAAAAAGTATTGAAGAAATTGCTGGCTTCTGGAAGCGTTCTACTGTAAGATTAGTTTGTATTTTTTATCTGTCATAAGTGTCATAGCTGTGATTTTGGTCACATAATCCCTATAATACTTTCAGCTTCAGTGGCTAAAGAAACAATCCCCCCCTCCACACACACATACACAAAAAAAATGCTTTTCTCTTATTCATCCTAAAGAATGTTACCTGGGTTTCTGAGTCAGAAGGAATATGCATTTGTAAAATTTTTAGGGTATTCAATCTCCATTTTCCAAAATACCATCTAGCCATGTTATTTCCCAGAATGGCTTGCTACGCCAGCTTTCTCCCACCAGCAGTGCCGGAAAGTTCCAGCTTCTTTTTATATTACTGTTACTGGGTATTATCCAGTTTTCTGACATTCGCCGTTTTGTTGGACATAAAGTGATATCTTGTTGGTGTAATGTGCATCTCATTGATCCCTACTGCATTTGTATCTTGGTCTGTTTTTTCAAATGTATGGAGATATGATTGGTATGTTACACTTGTGAGTTAAGGTGTGCAACATGGTCTGTGAGACACTGCTGTATTGTGAGATGAGGACCACAGCAGGGTTAGCTCATACCCCATCCCCTCACATATTTACTGTTCCTGCTTCACATGGGAGGGATTGCCAGAACTCAGCCATCTCAGAACTGGCCAACACCTCTCCGTCTCCTCCACTCCCCAGCCCCTGGCAACCACTGTTCTACTCTCCACTTCTATGAATTTGGCTTTTTGTTTACTTTTATTGTGGATAGGAAGTAGGGTTTATTGGTGGTTGTAAGGAGGGGGCAGCACTGAGACTCATGAGTGCAGGGCCCACCATTTGTGTAGGTGACCATGACGATGAATGTATTTGACCCTACAGCCATCTGGGCTGAGCCACCCTGTCTTCAAACTCATCGCATTGCATTTAGTGCAATCCCACTTCTTGGAGATGTGGATCTCCTGGTGGCCAGGGTGCTTGACCTTGGCTCTGCGTAGGGTCCAATGACGTGATCCTTGGTCTGCAGCTTGGTGCAGATGTACATGATAACGTGGCCAACATGGACCCTGGCCACTGTGCCCTGGGGCTTTCCAAAGGCACCCGCATGCCCGTCTGGAGCTTGTCAGCTCCAGCACAGAACAACATCTTGTTGGTGTGGATGATGTGGAAGGGGTGGAGCCACACTCAGAGGTGAAAGCCATCTTTGCCAAGCTTTTTACCATGTACTTGTTGGCACACATGCGGGCAGCCTCCAGGGCTTCGGAGGAGAGCTGCTGGTATTCATCTGACACCATGTGGCCACAGAGTGGGAACTTGTCCCTTTTGCCTTCTTCCGTCCCAGGTCAAAGATGCGGATCTTGGCATCAGGGACACCTCAGCAGAAAGGAGACTGTGGGTACAGCTGTTCTTACAATACCGGTGACCCTGGGAGGGGCGGCGGCCCATGGCAACACCAGGATCTTCAGTGGCACGCTGAAGGGAAAGCCTGAATCTGGCTTCTTAGATTCCACGTAGAAGTAATTCCATACAGTGTTTGTCTTTCTGTGTCGGACTTAGTTCACTCAGCATGATGTTCTCCAGGCCCATCCACCTTATGGAAGGACTGAGTACGGGGACGGTTGTTTATTATCGTACATAGAGGTGTGTCCATGTGGGTATGCGTGTGTATGTATATCTTGCCAATACTTGTTATTTCTTTTCCTTTTCCTTTTTTTTTTTTGAGGAAATAGCCATTCTAGTAAGTATGAGGTAGTAACTCATTGTGGTTTTTTAAAATATATATTTATTTTTATTGATTTCAGAGAAGAGGAGAGAGGGAGAGAGAGATAGAAACATCAATGATGAGGGAGAATCATTGATCAGCTGCCTCTGGCACATTCCACACTGGGAATCAAGCCTGCAACCTAGGCATGTGCCCTGACCGGGAATCAGACCATGACCTCCTGGTTCATAGGTCAATGCCCAGCCACTGAGGCATGCCGACGGGGCTCATTGTGGTTTTGATTCGCATTTCCCCAATAATTAGTGATATGGAACATCTTTTCATATATATGGACATTTTTATGTCTCTTTAGTTCTTTTGCCCATTTTCAGTGGATTTTTTTTGTTACTGAGTTGTATGAGTTTTTTTATTTTTAATATATTTTATTGATTTTTTTACAGAGAGGAAGGGAGACGGATAGAGAGTTAGAAACATGGATGAGAGAGAAAAAACACTGGTCAGCTGCCTCCTGCACACTCCCTACTGGGGATGTGCCTGCAACCAAGGTACATGCCCTTGACCGGAATCGAGCCCGGGACCCTTCAGTCCGCAGGCCAACACTCTGTCCACTGAGCCAAACTGGCTAGGGCGAGTTGTATGAGTTTTTATTAATATATTTTGGATATTAACCCCTTATCAGCTGTATGATTTGTAGATATTTTTCACACTTTGTAGGTTGCCTTTTATATTGCTGATTATTTCTTTTGCCATACAGAAGCTTTTCCGTTTGATGTAGTT
The DNA here is from genome assembly GCA_004026665.1 of Murina feae. Taxonomy (NCBI): domain Eukaryota; kingdom Metazoa; phylum Chordata; class Mammalia; order Chiroptera; family Vespertilionidae; genus Murina; species Murina feae. Next base: position 33,289 of record PVJC01013916.1, on the reverse strand, counting down.
CCACATATTAATTTTTGATTCTGTTAATTATGCTTTTGGTGTCAAATCCAAAAAGTCACTGCCAAGACTAAGGTCAAGGAGCTTTTTTGCTGTGTTTTCTTCTAGGAGTTTCAGTTTAAGATTTTAGGTTTAAGCCTTTACTCCATTTCAAGTTAATTGTTGTAAGTGGTGTGAGAGAGAGGTCCAGTTTCGTTCTGCTGTATGTGATTATCCATTTCCCCCAGCACCAGTTATTGAAGAGACTATCCTTTTCCACTGAGTATTCTTGGCTCCCTTGTCAAATATTAGTTGATTGTATCTGTGAGGGTTTATTTCTGGACTCTCGATTGTTCCATTAATTTATGGGTCTGTTTTTATGCCATTGCCATACTGTTTTGATTACCATAGCTTTATAGTGTAGTTTGAAAGCCAGGAGTGTGATTCCTCCAGTTTTGTTCTTCTGTCCGAGGATTGCTTTGTCTATTCAGGGTTTTGTGGTTCCATGTGCATTTTAGGATTTCAATTCTATTTCTATGAAAAATATCATTGGAGTTTTGATGGGGATTGTATTAAATCTATAGGTGGTTTTGGGTAGTATGGACATTTTAACAATATTAACCCTTCCTACTCCAAAAATATCATTGGAGTTTTGATGGGGATTGTATTAAATCTATAGGTGGTTTTGGGTAGTATGGACATTTTAACAATATTAACCCTTCCTACCATATATCTTTCTATTTATTTGTGTCTTCAGTTTCTTTCATCAGTGGGCATTGATTTTATAGTAAACCTATATCTGAATGCATTATTAAAAATTAATTGGTCAAGTACAAGTGCTAAGAACATTGTCAGTCTTCATTATCAGGAGATGAGAGATGAAAAAAAAATCTTGTGATTTTTGATCTTTGTAAAAAAATTATCCTCTTAATTTATCTAGTGTTTCCACTGTTCTCTATCATCTAATTCTGTTTTTACATTTTATTAGATAATTGACATAGGAGAGAACCTAGCTGTTCCAGATGACTTCACTGAGGAAGAAAAGAGTTCTGGACATTGGTGGCGGCGTTTGGTGGTAGGAGGAATAGCTAGCGCCCTTTCAAGGACGTGCACGGCACCTTTTGACCGCTTGAAAGTCATGATGCAGGTGACCGCGCAAGTTCGGGGGCCCTTATACATTAAAGTCATTTGACAAATCCTTGATAATTTCCAAAAGAAATGTTTTGGCACATTTCATACTACTCATTAAAGTTGTACATTTTCTGAAAATGTAAAAAGTTATCCTCTTAATTTATCAAATGTTTACACTTTTCTCTATCATCTAGTTCTGCTTTTACATTTTTGATTTTACATTAAAGATTTCTTAATTTCTTAAAGATTCTTATATGCTGTTTAAATGAATTTTTATTTGAAATAATAATAGAACTACTCTATTAGATGTTCCCCCTCCCCCCGGAAATGTAGCTAAATCTATTAAAGAAGTGATAAGACACCATTAGCCTAATTTATTAGTTATTTCTAGCTTCTGACACTGCCTTAATAGCATGGTTCTACTCTACTATTAAGTACTAAGAATATTTCTAAAAATGGAAATTAAGTTACTTGGAGCAGATTATTAACTAATCTCTTTAGAGTTAATGTTTTCTAATTACCTTTTTTTTTTTTTTTTTTACTGAGTAATGAATTGTTAACAGTAGTTATAAAATACTGCACGATTTAATCGGTTAAATAAGATTTAATATTTGCTGAATATTTTCTCTACAAGGATACAAAAATTAATAATCCACAACCTAGTGAATTTAAATTTGTAATTAAATAAAATATACATACTTTAGTGTTTTATTGTCTTTGGGATTTTTGGTAACATTGTGACAATTGGTGTTGGATTACGAATAGGTTTTCTTTTGTTGTTTGTGTTTTTTTAAAAATATATTTTTATTGATTTCAGAGACGAAGGGAGAGAGATTGGAACATCAGTGATGAGAGAGAATCATTGATCTGCTGCCTCCTGCATGTCCCCTACTGGGGCTTGAGCCTGCAGCCCATGCATGTACCCTTGTCTGGAATTGAACCCAGGGCCTTTCAGTCTGCAGGCTGTTGCTCTATCCACTGAGCAAAACTGGCTAGGGCTCTTTTGTTGTTGTGATGTCTGATCTTATTTTCTAAGATCTTAGAAAATCTTGTTTTTGACTGACTCAGATTTAGAGGGAGGAACTGCCAAAGGGCACAGCCTCTGTCTCTTGGTGATCGGTTCCTGATGTTTTTCTTTGTCTTCCTTCATCTCCTGGCTGGATTCTGCAGCCTCTGGACTCTGCGCTTCTTCCTTAGTTTTCTTTTTTACTGTGCTGCTGCTTCGGAGCAATAGCTGATGTGTGAATTGCAGGACACGTGGGGCAGCAAGGTGCTCAATCTGGGGGACTTCATTTGTGGATTTCACACCTTCTGTGTTTTGGGCTTTCTGACAACAGACTGATGGACATCTACATCTTTAGAGAGATTGGGAAGTTTGCAGATTCTGCCAGCTCTTTTGGGCTCCAGGTGATGAGGCACAACCCTATTAGTTCGTCCTGGAAAATCTTCCTTCTCTTTGCTTTTCTAGGTTCATAGTTTAGACCCAACACGAACGAAGATAGTTGGTGGGTTTGAGCAGATGATAAAAGAAGGAGGAATTCGTTCTCTTTGGCGAGGAAATGGTGCAAATGTTTTAAAAATTGCACCTGAGACGGTCATCAAGATTGAAGCCTATGAACAGGTAAAATGCTATCGTCTGTGGAATTTTACCACGAATATCAGGTTAGAATTTAATGTTTAAAAAGTTCAGGCTTGCCCTAACCAGTTTGGCTCAGTGGATAGAGCATCAGCCTTCAGACTGAAAGGTCCCAGGTTCGATTCCAGTCAAGGACATGTACCTTGGTTGCGGGCACATCCCCAGTGGGAGGTGTGCAGGAGGCAGCTGATTGATGTTTCTCTCTCATCGATGTTTCTAACTTTCTATCCCTCGCCCTTCCTCTCTGTAAAATATTAATAAAATACATTTTTTAAAAAAGTTCAGGCTTTCATGAGAGAAAACTGGAGTGTCAAGCAATAGATAATCAATTTAAATATAAGTGACTTTGTTCTCATTTGGTTATTTTTGTTTTTATATTGCTTTTGTTTATAAGAAATGTTTCATGGCCCTAGCCAGCTTGGCTCAATGGACAGAGTGTCTGTGGACCGAGGGGTCTGAGTTTGATTTCAGGTGTAGGCTTCTCCCTGGCCTGGGCCCTGGTCAGGGCACATGCAGGAGGCAACCAATTGATGTGTTTCTCTCACATCAGTGTTTCTCTGTCTTTCCTTCTCTCTTCCACTCTCTAAAAATCAATGGAAAAATACCCTCAGGTGAGGACAAAAGAAAAGAAATGTTTCATAGCTTATAGTATATTATCATAAGTGATGTGTATTATTAGTTCTTTTAATTTCAGTGTCACAGTGAAGGAAGCCCTTTAAACATTTCAATATTGGTTTTCCTTTGAGCAGTTTGAATGTTTTATTTTAAATTTGTTAGTCTGATTTAAGATTTCAGTTGTACTTAATCAATCAATGTTAAGATGAGCTATATTTGTTTTTAAATAATGTAACCTATTAGTATCATATAAGAGTCCAAGAGTGCTCTATGCACATCTCAAGGTTTCCATTTTCTGGGCTGGACAGGCTCTGATAGCTTCAGAAAATGCTCAGGGAAGAGAAGCAGAGAGATGCCTTAGCTCACATCTCATAGATCTTGCTAAAAGCAGCAAGGAGTGGGCAACACTGACCAACATTTTGAGATTTTACAATCAGTTTTCCTAGAGCTTCAGGCTCAGAAAGCACGTGGTCTACCTTCCAAGGTATCACAGGAGGCAGCTTCATCAAGCATTTCCACAAGGCACTGGACTCAGATTGCAGTGTCTGTGTCCTAATAGGGCCACATAGTATTGGTTTTAGTTATGACAGCACACAGCTAGTAACCCATTTCAGTACTTGTTAGGGTTCATTCTAAGCTGTTGTATCAAAGAAATACCAAAATACAGTAGCTTAGATATGCTAGAGGCAAGTAGTCCAGGGCTAACAGTATAGCTCTGTCACCTTCAACACTCAGCTTCAAAGGTTACACCCATCTGCCGTTTCCCAAGTAGAGGAAAGAGCAATCCAAAAATATTTAAGGAGATGTCTCATAATTTACATACTCAATTTCCCCTCATTTCTCATTGGCCAAAATGAGTCACTTAGCTACCCAGCCTAGCTGCAAGGTAGTTTATAGTTGAGTTGGCTGTTACTAAACAGAAGAAGATGATAATGAGTACTAGGAACAGACAGCTGTGTCTGCCATCTGAACTGAACCAATCATACTTTCTGATAGGGAGCCATTGATTTGAGAACCAGAGAGTTAATTCTTAAGAGGAACAGAATTGCATTGTTGAGAGACCACTAGAAAAGACCAATAGGAAAGCCTCTTGCCTAGGATAGGTAATCTGCTTGCTAAGCCTATCTTGGATTCTAAATGAGTTTCCAGTTTCAGTTTCATGAAACTTGACTTATTTAGTTCCTGTGAAGCCTGACCTTTAGGCTGGTATTTCTGACTTTCTTATTTCTTTTAAAAAATATTTTTATTGATTTCAGAGAGGAAGAGAGAGGGAGAGAGAGAGATAGAAACATCAGTGATGAGAGAGAACCATTGGTTGGCTGCCTTCTGCACACTCCCTACTGGGTATCAAGCCCACAACCCAGGCATATGCTCTTGACTGGAATTGAACCTGGGACCTTGCAGTCTGTAGTTTGACGCTCTATCCACTGAGCTAAACCAGCTAGGGTGCTTTCCTTATTTCCACATCTGCTATTGCAGTAGCCTTCCTGTTTCTTGAGCTAAGCAGAGTAAAGTAATGTTCCTTGTAACAAATGCAGTTTACCTCGTTACTATTCCTAATTACCCAGTTACCAAAGAATATTTAGTACCTTCCACATGGAAGATGAGAGGCTAACAAGAGATAAAAGATAGATTCTGTGCATCCTTTGTGTCATTTGTATGCCTTTTATGAAATAGTATGACATGCATGAAAAATGCTTAGGTGATTTAATGTTGCTTACTCACTCTTCAGAAAAAAGGGGAAAAGCTTCTTATTATCTTAGACAATTGCATAAAAATGGAAATCAAGTATTAGATGCTAATATCAGGTATCTAGAATGCTTTTTCAAATAGTTTTATAATACTAATTAATATTATAAACTTAGAAACAATATAGAATCCATTTCAGTAATATTATACATTTCAATACTTTTATTTATACAGTATAAGAAATGGCTTAGTTTTGATGGTGCTAAAACAGAAATTGTTCAGAGATTTATATCTGGTTCATTGGCTGGTGTAACTGCTCAGACCTGTATTTACCCCATAGAGGTATGTATTATTATAAAATTTTAACAAAGTAATACTTTCTAATTTTTTAAAGGCATAAATGAATTGCAGATCAATAATTTTTACAATAAACAATTTTGTAGCTACTGGATTTAAATCTCATATCAAGTATCAGTTGGCCTTAGTGTATATATATATATACATTTTTGTTGTTGTTGTTGTTAGGATAAAGATAGTATTGTAGATGTGCCAAGAAGATAACAGTTTTGTTGTCTGCTGTTTGATTGACGCATTCACTAATACTGCACACCCACTACGGGTGAAGTACTTTTCTAGATCCACAGATGAGTCAGACAGACATTTGGTCTTGGAGCTTCTTACAGTCCAGAAGAGAGACAAAACATGCACATCAATGCCAATGGTCCAACATATAAAATATAAATTCTAGAAGAGAGAGCAATAGGAAGTGTTAATGGAAATTTAAAGGGGAGAAGTAATTTCCAGTTAGGGATTTCATGAAAGGCACAAATAGAATGTGTGAGTTTGGGTTAGAATTTGGAAATTCAGAGATATTGGATAAGAATAGAAGTAGGGGGCTATCCAAAGCGCAAGGTCCTGCAGAGAAGGTCGTAAAACAAAGGCCTTCCAATCTGAGTGCTCAGAGGTGGCTCAGGCAGTTTGCCTAATCAAGGCAAAGTCGATAGTTTTTATTTTTTTATAAATCTTTATTGTCGAAAGTATTACATATCCTCCCTCACCCCACCCCACCCCCATTGATCACCTCCAGCCCGCCCCACCCCAGGCCTTCACCGCCCTATTGTCTGTGTCCATGGGTTATGCAACATATGAGGTCTTTGGTTGATTACCTCCCACCCAGCCAATCAAGGCAAAGTAGATACTTAAAAAAAAAAATCTTGGCTGCTTTGGAGAGTTTTTTCCTACTACTGCTCCCTAAATTAAATAAATGGAAGTTAAGAGGACAAGAAGGGAGGTTCTAGCAGAAGAATTACAGGGAGCATCGGAATACTGTGCAGCCACCTCCTGGAGCCCACTGGGGTCCTCTATCTCTGCTCTGTTACTGCTTCATGAGCACAAAATGTGTCCAAGTCATATTAAACGACAGCTTACAGGCCTCACTGTTGCAGTAGTCCCCCGAGCATGCACTTAGGCATATACAGGACCTGTTGTCATTTTGGTTCTTCGCTTTGACATGACCATGCACTTCTTTCAGAGTTTGGCTATAGCTTTTTTTAATATATATTTTATTGATTTTTTTACAGAGAGGAGGAGAGAGGGATAGAGAGTTAGAAACATCGAAGAGAGAGAGAGAAACATCGATCAGCTGCCTCCTGCACACCTCCTACTGGGGATGTGCCTGCAACCAACGTACATGCCCTTGATTGGAATCGAACCTGGGACCGGTTAGGCTTGACTATAGTTTTGGCAAGAGGTACCAACAGCATGAGAAAGATAGCCAATTTCATTTAGCACTTAAAAAAAACCAACCTATCTGAAGCAATAATGAATGTGTTTCAGAATATGTTGCCTTACAGCCCAGTAAGGGGATTTGAATGGATGTGTCAGTTAGAGCCACAGGGATGAGTGATATTCTCCTATTTAATTTTTTTTTAACAAGCTCTGTACTGGATCAGTTCATGTTTGAGTCAGTAAGGATAATTTCTATGATAATTAGTAAACATTATGATACAGTATAGCTTTCTAGATTGCTAGGTGAGCTGAGCGACTCTGGTAATATATTTTCAATATGTTTTTCTGCACTTAGGTAATAAAGACCAGGCTGACTGTAGGTAAAACTGGACAGTACGCAGGGATTATTGATTGTGGCAAGAAGCTTCTGAAGCAAGAAGGTGTTAGAACCTTTTATAAAGGCTATCTCCCTAACTCGCTAAGCATTATACCTTACGCAGGCACAGAGCTTGCTCTTTATGAGGTGAGTTTAATCCCCATAATTGACATTATGTGTTACATTGGAAAATGTGGTACAATAATGGTTTTTATTTTAAAAATTGGTTATAAATGACTTTTCATTAAATAGCTTCTGAACTGACAATTTAAAGTTTCTCTGAATGAGTTCCCTCATTTACGAAATTGGTAAAATGGAGGCAACACTACTGACTTGTCAGGTTTCTGAGGGATTAACTGAGGTACCATCTACGGAAATGCTCAGTATAATTCCAGAATCAAGAAGCTCCTCAGTAATGTTTCCTGCAGTTGTGTGAACAGTGAATTTCTTCTGTTTCGACCTGCACAGTAGTTAAAGGGTGTTTCCTGCTTTCTTCTCTTCTAGCTTTTGAAGACCCATTGGCTCAAACATTATGCAGGGAACTCTGTAGACCCCGGAATAATAATTTTGCTGGGATGTAGCACGTTGTCGCACACCAGTGGTCAGATAGCCAGCTTCCCTCTGGTCCTTCTTAAAACACGCTTGCAGGCTCAAGGTGAGTGTGTGGGGTTTTAAATGAAGAATAAATTTAAAAAGCTAATAAAATTGCCCTAGCTGGTTTGGCTCAGTGGATAGAGTATAGGCCTGCAGACAGAAGGTCTCAGGTTTGATTCCAGTCAAGGCACATACCTAGGCTGCAGTTTGATCCCTGGCCCTGGTTGGGGTGAGTGCAGGAGGCAGCCAATCAATGACTCTGTTTCATTGATGTTTCTCTTTCTCTGTCTTTCCCCCTCCCTTCCACTCTCTCTAAAAATCAATGGAAAAATATTCTCAGGTGAGGATTAACAGCAACAAAAAACAAATTTTAAAAAGCTAATGAAATAAAGAATAAAATTATTAATTCCATAAATTAAAAATAAAAAACGAAGTTAAAAAGTTAAAGCAAGTTGTTTTAAATAAGTAGAAATTGATTTTAGAATCAGAAAAACTGTAGAATTGCTGAATAAAAAGCTAACTTTCTGATTGTTAAAGCGTGATCTTAAATTTATTGTAGAGCCTTTTGTGCAGTTGATTTTCTTTCTTCTACAAAATTCTGTTTGGAACTCTGCACGTGTTTCTGTTCCCGATGGTCGTTTTCCAGAGTTTACAGTTAGGAAGCACCAAGCAGAGCAATAGGAAAGGTTTCTTTCCTCAGATTGAATCAGCAGGAACTCAGTATGAACTTGGAATTCCTTTGCCACATTCTGCAGCAGGAACTTAAAACATTTGTGCAGTTGAATGCGTTGTTTTGTTCTCCTGGTGAGGAGACTCAAAACAGAAGGGAGGGCAGGGCGTCTGCTTGTTCCTCTTAGGTGCAAAGTCAGAAATTTTAGGTTTTAAGAAAATACCCTTTAAGTTGGAAAAAAAAGCTCTCACATAATCCTATTAGTATCTTCCTGAGTCAATTCCTTAAGGGGTCATGTGGTAAGCAATATTCTCTTACATTCTCTCCCCCCCCCCCCACCTTCTTTTTAGGAAGATTTTGGGATTTAATTTACATGGCATTCCGGGTGGGGAGTCTCTCCATCCATCCCATCACCTGCCCATCCCGCAGCAGACTAGTGACGTCACACCCCTTCCCAGTGCTCCTGTGAGGCCTCTCATTGAAGACTTTCAATGCTGTTCCGGAGAGCTCCTGTAGGATTGGAAGTTTTCATGTCTGCTGTGCAGTACGGCAGCTGCAAGGCGCACATGGCTGTCAGGCACTTGAAGTGTCCTGCAACTGAGAAACTACATTTTTAGTTTTACTTAATTTTAATTAATTTAGATTTAGATAGCCACATGTGTCTAGTGACTATGGTATTGGACCACATGGGACTATTCTATAGGCAGGGAGTGAGGTGTATTCTGAAATAATTTCATCCCCTGTAAATTCTCGTTAATCATTGTACGGTCTTAATATATGAAGTTTAAACATTGAGTTACACTGATTTTTTTTCCAATTTATAGCACCGAAGGAAAAAACAACTATGATTCGTCTCATTCAAGATATATATTACAAAGAAGGAAAAATGGGCTTTTTCAGGGGCCTCACTCCAAATATCATAAAAGTGCTTCCTGCAATAATCATCAGCTGTGTGGCTTATGAAATAGTGAAAATACCGTTTGGATTACCTTAGAAGTGAAATATGAAATTGTTGTCATTACTGTAATCACTTAATTGTAAGATAATACATGGGTTATAAAGAGAAATTGATCTCTTCCTAAAAGGAAAGAAAGTATCAAATAATTGTTAAAACATTTTCTCTATTTTTTCTAGTATAAAATCTATAAATGAAATCATTTTGGTAAAGTGGACACAATTATTGCATCAGAGGTGAGAGTCCCATGCTGTCTTTTTTTTAATTAAAAAATTAAAATGTATTAAGTGCTGCCAGGTATTATTTCAAGGCACTTTAAAAGGTCCTCTTGCTTAATTCTAACAACCATACTAGGAAATCGAGAGAGAGAGAGGAAGGGAGAGGGAGGGAGAGAAACATTGATGTTAGAGAAACGTCCATCAGCTGCCTCCTGCATGCCCCCTACTGGAGATGGAGCCTGCAACCCAAGCATGTGCCCTGACTAGGAATCGGGCAACCTTTTAGTGCCCAGGACGATGCCCAACCAACTGAGCCATACCGGCCAGGGTTACCCCAATTTTCAGTTGAGGAACTAAGTTTAGAGAGGTCAGTGCTTTGGAAAGATCTTTTAAAATTCTCTCCCTCATTAAAGATTGCACTCAGCCCTGACTTTCAGGGCCTCTGTTTTACACAGAGGCCTACTATTTGCTATAATTTTGGTTGTGGCTTGGATATTTTGTAAAATCTCCTAAAGTGATGATTTTTAGCCCATTGTCCTTAGGGTACAGCTTCTCAGTTCTCTCAGATTCTCTAATACCACTTTCCAATAAAGGCACAAGGATTCCTTAGTAGAAATAACCAATTGTAGGACTCGGGAAGGAAACATACATGAGGAACCAGAGGACACACACGCACACATTGATGGGGACATAGCAACTGAAAACTTCCAGTCACCAGCGCTGGACCAATTGGAGCAACACATTAATGAAATAGAATGGGATTGTAACCCGACATATAAAATAAATATCCAGGAGTCCATACTGATGTAAATGAATGAATGATTGATTGAATGAATGAATAAATAAATAAATAAGGGAGAATACACAGGTCTGTGGAAAAATTCCAGATAATTGATGCAGATCCCTCCCTCTCGGCCCCCCACACATTAGTGTGGGCCATGTGCAGTGACTTCCAAAGAGTACAATGTGGAAACGGGAAAAGCATACCTTTATTGGACAAATGTGACAAACATCACCACAGCCAGGGAATCAAAGCCGACATCACTAAGCTGTAGCAATAGTGCGTGCTATTGATATGCGATGAAAATGGCACTTCACCTCTGCGTCTTCCTTCAAACCCCATAATCATAAAAATAAAAAAAATAAAAGAAATCCCAACTGACAGCATGTCCCAGTTTACAAAATACCTGGTCAGCACTCCTCAAAACTGCCAAGGTCATCAAACACCAGGGGAATCGGAGAAACAATCACAGCTACACCAGAAGGAGGTAAGGAGGTGTGATGACTAAATGGAAGAAGGTATTGTCATGGGTGGTTCCTGGTGAAGAAAAGGGGCAGTAGGTGAAAAACTAAGGAGAATGTAATAAAGTGTGGACTTCAGTTAGTAATATCAGCATTGGCTCTTTAATTGGGACAGATGGACCATACTAATTTACGATGTTAATAAGAAGGGGGAAGTGGGCGTGGGGGCCTGGGAATTCTCTCTTATTTTCACAGGTTTCTTGTAAATTGAAACTACTCTAAAGTTAAATTTTAATTTAAAAAATAATTATGAAAACGCCTCCAACAATGATTATTTCCAAGTTGCTCTCTAGGAGATGGCATTATGCTCATTGAGAACCTACATAGTTAGTCCTGCACTTTAAGCCCTGAAGTTTGCCCTCTCCTGGCCCACCTAGAAAAATGGAAGGTAAGGAGGAATGCATACTTTTTTTTTTTTTTTTTAAGGAATAGCTAAGGACATTGTTTCCCTTCCATGGAGATTGTGAACAGTATTTTCAATAGTTTGATTTGCTGCCCAATTCATAATTGTAATATGAATTATGAATGTGAGGACATTCATTAAATAATGTTGATGGTAACAATAATAAACTTCAGAGCGAGGTGGGGAGGAAGTTGGGTTTCTTGTTAACTCCTGTGTGGCCGAGAGTAATAAAATCAGGATGGCATTCTCAAATCTGTATTGGAAAGACAGAGAAAACTGGTATTGATGTGATTTTCCTATAAGCAATTAGCATAGCTGCTTGTATAAATTGAACTTTAAGAAAAGTGGTGTTATTCTATTAGAACACACAGTGCTGCCAGCTCCAGTAGAGTCTTTTAATGAAGGTAGTTGATCTATAGGAAAAGTCTCAGGAGGAGGAAGTGAATTTTTCTTTTTGCTGTTGTTTTTTTCCTGATTTGTTTTGAAAACTTGACAAATTACTATAATCTGATACACTGAAACCCACGTCCATTAAACTTACCAATAAGGAAAATCTATCTGTGTATTTATATCTCCTTCCAGAAAATGCGTTTCCCCTTTCCTTAACTTGGATTCACTTGGATTCAATGCTCTGGGCCCAAGAACAGTGCTAATTTCTCCATCAGTGAGCATCTAAATAAGTAAGATAAGTCCAGGAGCCCCTAATGAGGATTTGGAGAACTTAGTACCAGAAAGAGCTTAGTTAAGAAAGGTTATCTCTGGTGTGGTATCCCACATTTAAGTTCTGCCTTCCCTGCGCAGTGAGCCTCAAGCCTGTATCTGTACCCATCTTGAGAGGGTGGGCCTGAGGCTTTCTGAAAAGTGCTGCTGGCAGCCGCTGCCTGCTATCTGTCAGGGGCAGAGCCCACTCACTGAGCTGTGGATCAAGGTAGACCCTCTTTTGGCCACTGCCCACCTGGATGGACTTGCTATTTTCTGCAGAAGCCCCCTGAGCTGCTCCATTTTTGGTTTTTGCCCCACCCCCACCCCCAGTTTTATTGGTATGAGTGATATAACACTGCTACTTTTAGGTGCTACTTAAAAAAAATTGCTTTCCGATTTAATTCCTCTGCTTCTTAGGGCAGAATTCTGATCACAAGGTGCATTTTTGTGAATGGAAAACCGGCCCAACCCGCTGGTGTGGCTCAATTGGTTGAACTTCCTCTCATGTACCAAGAGGTAGCCTGTTCCATTGGGATCAGGGCATATGCCCGGGTTGCTGGTAGGATCCCAGGTAGGGGGCGTGCCGGAGGCAGATTGGTGTCTCATCTCCCTCCCTCCCTCCTTTCCTGTCTCCCCTTGTGCTCTCTCTAAAATCAATAAAAAAGAAAACAGGCCCAGAGATGTGCAGTGCCTGTGGAGTGATGGGAAAAGTCAGAGATCTGTGCGAGATAAAGATCGAGACAAAGCCCAGGGCCCGGTTCCCAGGCAGCCAGCCTCCTCCCGGCAGGGCGCCAGGCTCAGCCAGGAGGGAAGAGGTTTGAAGTTAAGGAACTTGCACTCCCAACTGGCCCCACTCCCCGCCTCCATTAGTTGGCTCTGAGGTCTGACTTCGGGTGTCTTGATCCTCGTTCCTCGTACCCGCACCCTGGCAGCTGGTCCCACAGCCTCTGGGGACCCAGCGGCCCTTCCCCCTTCCTGCCCGCCCCGGCCGAGCCTGCTGGAGGCGGGCGCGGGGCGAGCTCCTCCCCGCCTCCCCGAGCCCCGCCCCTCCCTGCGCGCCCAGCCCGGCTTGGGTGGGGTCCCCGGCAGCCTGTGCGGGATCCCCCGGCGCTCCTGCTCGGCGCCGTCCCGCGCCTCCGGGACCATGCTGCGCTGGCTGCGGGGCTGGGTGCTGCCCGCGGCCGCCTGCCAGGACGCGGGGACGCCGCAGCGCTACGAGACCCTGTTCCGGCAGCTCGACCGCAACGGGGACGGCGTGGTGGACATCGGCGAGCTGCAGGAGGGGCTCCGGAACCTGGGCATCCCCCTGGGCCAGGACGCCGAGGAGGTGGGTCGCGGCTGGGCAGCCCGAGGGCCCGGAGGGCTGAGAGACTCGAGGCGCTGCCAGCTCGGAGGGCGGAGGCCAGGGCTCGGCCAGGAAGGAGGAGGAGTCGGGGTTCCCAGCAGCCTGAGGATTGGGACTCTGCTCGGGAATGGGGCGCGCGCCGGGCACCCCTGCAAAGACGAGCTGCAGGTTTTGAAAGGCTCCCGATGTTTTTCCAGATAAACTCAGTGCAGCGAGCCCTCGCCCAATGGACCGCAGGACTTTCGGTCTGAATGCACCCCAGGTCCTGTACCTGCTTTTCTGTGCCTTTGCAAACGTTTAATCGAACTTGAACTTGTTAGCTCTCAGGTTTCAGTGGGCCCCAGATCATGTAAAAAGCTCACATTTTTTTATCTCTTCGAAGTTCCTTCCATCACCAGCTAGTTTTGCCTACAGTTTCAGATCTGTTTGAGAAGAAACTGTTAACGTAAAAACATTCAAACCCGTGAAGAATTTTTGTGAGTTTATTTGAGCCAAACTGTTGACAATTGCCGGGAAGTAGAACCTCAGCGGATTGGGATAGTGCGCCAAGAATGGCGGTCTTTCATCTATTTTTATATGAACTAAAGGAGCGGTTCATAGGTGGGCTACATGAAATCCATTGGAGATAAACTAGAGAGGCGGGAGGAAGCAAAAGGGGGGGGACCCCTAAGATTGGATAAGAAATAAAATGATAGACACATACTTAGGTGGGTGCAGGAACAATTAACATGATAACAATGAAGGACATTTGGTTGTGTCCCTAGGGATCCCGAAAAAGGGAAGCTACAAGTTACCCAGACATTTCTAGGATGTGTTATCACAGGTGCAAAAAGACAGGTAGGCTCAGTTCAGGTAAAGGTTGACCTTGTCAGTGAAGATACCGGCCCAGGAGGTGACTACCCACCATAACTACTTTTAGTTAAAGTTTAATTTCAGACCATCCTTTGTGGTTACTTTAGGTCTTTGAGTTGCAGGCCTTCCCTGAGCTTGTCAGGTTAGCAAGTGGCCCCTTTTGTCCACAAAGCCTTTGCCAAATAAGGTGCTGGAAGATGATTTGACTTCGGGTGGTGGGCACGCAATGCAGTATACAGAGCATGTATCATAGAAATGTACACTTAAAACATATATGGTCTTATTAACCCATGTTACCACAATAAGTTTACTTTAAAAACAGAAAAAGAAAAACCATCTTACATTTCCCCCTACTTCCTGTTGAGGAGCAGAGGCCACATTCCATTGATTGACATGGAGGGGTTGGCTGCCAATGAGTCATTTTAATTGTGTGCCGAAGCTCCTCCCGCCCCTGAGCAGGCGGAGGGCTTTGGAAGCTCTCCAACCCACTGAAACATAAGAGGGCACTTTGGCATCCCCGTCCCAAGGGGGAAAGCGATTCAACCACAAGAGCCAAACAACCGTTGTGTAGTTTTGTGTTTTAAGTTACTCATTCCATGTCTGAGTACTGACGGGCCTCTTCCGCTTACTGCTTGGTCTTGACTCAGATTCAGTAAGTTTCAACTTTTAGGAAACAGCCCATTTTGTTCAAGGTTCATAATATTCACTTACTATGTTTAAAAAGTTCTGACTGTAGTTATGTCCCCGATGTCATTGCTGGTCCCTTTTGCTGATTATCTCTGGTTTTTATTTTCTTCCCTTAATTTCTGTTTATTTCCTTCTACTTTTTCTTGGGTTTACTCATTTGCTCTTTTTCTTTTCCTTTTGTTAATCCTCACCCAAAGGCATTTTTCTATTATTATTATTATTATTATTATTATTATTATTATTATTGAGTGAGTGAAAGGTTGGTAGAGAGACACAGAGAGAGAAGCATCAGTGAGAGAGACACTTAGATTAGCTGCCCCCTTTGCCCCGCCCAAGCTTCAGGGCCAGGATTGAACCTGCAGTCGAGGTATGTGCCCTTGTTCGGAATTGAACTTGGGGCCCTTCAGTCCCTGGTTCCACGCTATATCCACTGAGCCAAACTGGCTAGGGCTCATTTGCTTTTTTTCTAATTTCTTGCATTAAATGCTGAATTCATTAATTTTGAGCTACAATATCCCTTTAATCATTTTAGCTGCAGTCCCCAAGTGCTTTTATTGTAGGTTAGTTCCAAGTGTCCTAGGTTCTAATATGATTTCATCTTTGATCCATGAGTTATTTAACTATGTGCTTTAAATTTTTAAATACATGCTTTTTTTTGGGGGGGGGAGTGGACTTTTGAAAATATGATTAAATAGACAAAACTGGCTAGATTGTCTGAGAAAGAAAGATTAAAAAATGTTTTCACTTTTTAAAAATTCATATAAGGACCAATGTAAAATAAGTTGTGTAAAACTGTATGTATGCAAACACATTGAACGGGATGGCATAAGTTTATCACCATAACGTATGCATTTTATACATATACATAAAAGATGCATTTATTATCCTAGCCAATTTGGCTCAGTGGATAGAGCGTCAGCCTGTGGACTGAAGGGTCTCAGATTCAGTTCTGATCAAGGGCATATGCCTGAGTTTTGAGCTCAATCCCTAGTAGGGGGTGTGCAGGGAAGCAGCCTGTAATGATTTTGTCTCATTATTGATGTTTCTATCTCTCTCTCCCTCTTCCTTCCTCTCTGAAATCAATAAACATATATTAAAAAAAAAACAAACAACCAAAAAGACACATTTATTTCCAGCATATGTATGAATATATAACCAGAATTCACCAGTTTCAAGGTCCCTACAAATGCTGGATAAAATATGTCTTTTTTATTAAAAAAAAACAAAAAACCACCAGAGTGTTTTTTAGAGCAGTTTTGGTTTTACCATACAATGGAGAGGACGGCACAGAGATTCCCCATATACCCTGGCCCTCCATGTGCACAGCCTCCCCCATTATCAACATCGCTCACTAGAATGGGGCATTATTTACCAAGGATGAACCTTCACTGATTCCTCATCATCACCCCAAGTCCACAGCTCACCTTAGGGCTCACTCTTGGTGCTGCACATTCTGTGGGTTTGGACAAGTGGATAATGACACCTCTCCATCCTAGGTGTCACGGAGTATGTTCCCTGCCCCAGCAGTCCTCTGTGCTCTGCCTATGCTTCCCTCCGCCGCTGACCTTTTTATTGCCTCCATAGTTTTGCCAGATAATCACCTTTTTACATGCACAGATAAGCCCGTAAGAAAATAAGGAAAATCTGGCCCAACTGCCTGGATTTACACTTTGATTCTGCTAGTTAATTTTGGACCATTTAAAAAAAAAAATCTAGCCTCAGTTTCTTCTCAGTGACAGAGGTAACACTAGGGTTATTGTGAAGACTAAATGCATTAATGCCTGCTGCCTAATAAGCAATCAATTAACGAGTAGCTTTTAAATGATCTAATATTGTTATTGCCGTCACTACTGAAAGAGAGGTGTCAAACTCTCCCTCTAAGACTGTGGATGTGCCACCTTTTCTTTAGAACCCTGTCAATTTCCCCCTTTATATTCCGAGACTGTACTATGGATATATTCAAATTTAACATGGCTGTGTCATCCTGGTGACTTGGTTCTTTGGTCATGCTGCTTTCTTGCCTACCTTCATAGCATAGTGTCCCTCATATTTTTCAAATGCCTAAATCATTACACTAGTCAGATGTTCCCCTAAACCAGGCCATCTTCCCAGGTCACCACTGGGGCATCTTAGTGTTGGGCTCCTGCCATGTGGGAGGCATATCCTTACCCCATAAGCCACTGGGGCTCTTTGCCTGCAGGGTGGTGAGTGAGCCAGTTCCCAAGTCCCATGTCCCCACCTGTTGTCTTGGATGCCTCCTAGTAGTAACTGTCAGTTCTGGGCCTCCGAGGGGCAGAGAGCAAGATGGGGTTGGGTGTGCAAGAGATTTATTGGAGGGAAGGCCTGGGAAGGGTAGGGGAGAGGGAGCAGGAGTGCGCCCAGGGGACCTCAAGCCAGGATGCAAGTTGAATCCCGTGAGAAGAATGCAAGAAGGAAGGGTCACCTTAGAACTCAGAGCAGTTCCTAGAAAGTCTTAACAAGGCTAGTGGGGCCCTCACTGGTTTGGCTCAATGGATAGAGCATCGGCCTACAGACTGAAGGGTCCTGGGTTCGATTCCAGCCAAGGGCATGTGCCTGGATTGTGGGGTCAATCCCCAGTGTGGGGGATGCAGGAGGCAGCCAATCAATGATTCTCTCTCATCACTGATGTTTCTATCTCTCTCTCCCTCTCCCTTCCTCTCTAAAATAAATAAAAAATTTATTTTATAAAAAAAACACACACACAAAAAACAAGGCTAGTGGGGAGTCTCCAAGGACGTGCTGCCTGTTGGGGGTCTTGTGTTGGCCCCGGCTGCCCAGTGCTGTGGTTAGTCATGGGTTGGAGCAGCCCAGGGTGACTGTGGATCCGCATGAGGGCTGCAGTGGGCCCAAGGCTCCAAAGGTGTGTGGGGGGAAGGAGGGGGTAGGCAGCAGGCTCCCGCCCCACGTTCTCTTGCAGGCGGTCTGACCTGGCCACCACAGATCTGCTTCTCTGCCTCGTCCCCAGCCTGTCTTCCTCAGGGAAGTCAGAAGACAAACCACAGTCCCCAAGGCTTCCGTTGGTCACACCTGAGACTCATGGTCTCCCTTCCTGACCTTCTATGTTCAATTCCACTGGCACCCAGCCATCAGCTCTGCGGGTCTTGGTGACTTACCTG
This sequence comes from Murina feae, assembly GCA_004026665.1. NCBI lineage: Eukaryota > Metazoa > Chordata > Mammalia > Chiroptera > Vespertilionidae > Murina > Murina feae. The sequence continues at coordinate 15,273 of PVJC01013916.1, read as the reverse complement.
GTGGTGTGACACACACCTGCGTTCCTGAGGGCTCTGAGTCACCGTTCACACAGTGGATGTGGGTCACCGGCATTGCATGCATTTTTCTCATCTTCCTTGTGTAAAAGCAGCCCTACCTCCTGCTGATCAGTGTCCATTTATACCTACTAGGATGGTGACTTCTCCTCTTGCCCAGTGGTCCCTGGACACAGGGAGTTCCAAATGCCCAAGTGGCAGCTGGAGCTTGCGCTAGTCCCTGGCAAGAGTATATCCTGTTTGGGGACCAGAAACTAACCCTGCAGAGCCCAGAGTTGTGGGAACGGGAAGTAAAAAGTCCCCCCTGAGTCACTGGGAGTGATAGTCAGGGGACCACTCTTGCTTCCATTCTTGGTTCCTGGATTCTCGTCCTGTTGGGGGCACCGAGCCAGACACAGATCTCCGATTTACTGCATCCTGAAGGGTGGCATCCAGCTCTGCCAAATATTGTCTCCTTGGTGCTGCTTCAGCTACACTCTGTGGGACTTTCTGGCATCCTGTGAGGTTAGGTGCTGTGTCCTTGTATGTGGGATTTCATGCCTGTAGATCAGGCATCCATGAGCCTTTGAGGGAAGGAAAGGGAAAAACCCCTCCCAGGAAGAGGTACCTAAAAGATAGTCCTGATGTTTGGATGTCATTGGAGGTACTCTCAGGAAAAAAAAACAACACAAAATTTCAGGACATTAAAGAGTAGAAGGAATAATCTGCATTCTAAGATACCAAAGTAGAAATTATGAGGAAAATAAATGATGGTGAAGAGTCAGCAGTTTTGGCTGAAAATATGATTATTTCAATTCAGTGTAGGCTTGGAAGACTTTGGAACAGTGTAGGGCCCAAAAAAGTCTGAATGTAGAGTTAAGGCCATAAGATGAAAAAAGGGGATCTTGCCCAATAGGGTTTTACCAATATATTTTTCTTTCTTTCTTGAAGACAGACATTGTTTTGGTGGCAACTCTTTTATTAATACATAGAGCAGAAGGGTGTGAAGGTATTACTGTACCCAAGTTCAGGGCTACCTGATTTAATAAGTTAGCCTGAGAGATTACAGACAACTCTAAAATGAAGTTGTTTGCCATGTTCTCATAGGCACATCCCCTTATTGGAACTTTCTTAGGAAAGATGTAGGACCATAAGGGGCACAAGACTGTCATATGGAGAGGGATGCCAAGAGCAAGAAGAGAAGGATCTGAGTCCCGAGACTCATGTGAGGTGATGAGACTGTCAACTCTTGGTTCTATAAAGTGCTGTCAGTCTGTTCCTTACGACCCTGGCTGTGACTTCCGTCTTTTCTCCTTGATCCCATGCATTCATGTGCCCTGGCTGGACGCCTGACTTCTGTGACTGCTGTGCACAAGTAAGGACCATTCTTTGTGGATGGCAAACGTCTCTTGTGGGAGGACTTATTCTCAATTGGGCCAGAGCATCTCTTGTGAAACAGCATTTGCCACTGCTCGGCGGCTCTGAGGGAAACGTCGGTTGCACAGCCTGCAGTAGTTCTTATGAGTAGCCATGGCGTAACCTCCTCCTCCAGGCAAACCCATGGGTATTTCAAAGACATGTCACGGTCCTCTTTATGTTGTCCGTACTTGATGTGATGAGTCAGCAGAGCAAGAACTAACAGACAAGGGCTTGATTAAGTTGTCTTGATGAATTAAACATTTTTTTTTTTTTTTACTTTTTTTTGGAACAGTTTTAGGGTCACAGCAAAACTAAGAGGCAGGCATAGAGATTTCCCATATCCCTCCTGCCCCCACATAGACGTCGACTCCCCCATGATCAACACCTGGCACAAGAGCAGCACATTCGTTACAGCTGATGAACCTCATGAACACGTCATCACCCACAGCCCATAGCTCATTGATCTTAGGGTTCACTCCTGGTGGCGTCCATGCTGTGAAGCCGGACACATGTATAATGACATGGATCCCCCTTTAATGTATCATACAGAATATTGTCACTGGCCTAAAAAATCCTCTGCGCTCTGCCTGTTTATCCTCCCTCAAGCGCTGACCCCCGGCAGCCAGTTACTTTTTTACTGTCTCCATAGTCTTGCCAGAATGTCATGTAGTTGAAATCATACAGTAGATAGCCTTTTCAGATTGGCTCCTTTCGCTTAGTAATATGCGTTTCAGCGTCCTCCATGTCTTCTGTGATTTGGTAGCTCATTTCTTTTTAGTGCTAAATAATATTCTACCATCTGGACATTATGTAGCCATCACTTAAGAAGGACATCTTGGTTGTTTTCAAGCTTTGCCAATTATGCGTAAAGCTGCTACAAACATTTGTGTGTAGGTTTTGTGTAGACATATGTGACATAAGCTTTCAGCTCCTTTGGGCAGATACCAAGCACTGGGATTTGCTGGATTGTATTGTGTGTGTTTCGTTTGGTAAGAAATGCCAAAATGTCTTCCTTTTTTTCCTTGTTTTTTTCTTTTTCCCCAAAAAATTTCTTCCGAAGCATTTTGCATCCCAGCCAGCCATGAATGTGTGTCCTGGTTGCTTTACATGGATTTTAATACAACTTTTTAAAGAGTGTGCCATATTTAGAAGAATAGATTACATAAAAGGCAGAGTTTTTATTGTGAAACCATGCCCGGGTGGAGCAGGATGAGGGACCACAAGTATATGCATAGTAGAGAGTGGGGGTTCAGAGGCGTCAGGGACATTGTTTCTGAGTGTCTCCTGACTTCTCTCTGGGAGCCCAGCTGACTTGACTTGCGCCCACTTTGAGAGTTCCCTCCCAGATGTGCATCTGTGAGGCTAGAGCTGGGACCCTGCCGTAGAGCGGCCTTGCCCTGCAGCCAATGTGATGCGGGTGAAGATGAGGGTCTGGGGGTAAGAGGGGAGGGAGCCTCACGGAAGGAAAGGCCCAGGTGGGCAGACCTTCATTAGGTCCCCAGTTCCCACCCTCCACGACAACTGTTCTTAAGCGTCTGGGCCTTAGAAGAAGGCTTCTTGGAAAGGTGTGACCCAACAACTCTCCCCACCCAGCATGATGGCCCCACAGCCCCACCTCCTCTGGCCACTCTTCTGGGAAAAGATGCTCTACCTCTAGAGATGGTCCGTGCCACGGTCCTGCCGGAAGTCCTGGGGGAAGGGCTTCTCCAGGGAAACCGGGTGTCTGATCCGCTGCCCTTGGAGCGCAGCAGAACCCCCCAGCGCGGCCCACCCCGGGCTCCAGGGGCCCCGCGTGCCTCCCCCAGAGCCGTTGTGAGGCGCGCCCCCCTGCGCTGTGTCTCGCGGATGCTGCTCTCAGGTCTCTGCCTTCGGGACTGGACCGGGCACAAGCCCCCTGCTCCCTCTCTTCCGCGCGGGCAGGCTCTGAGGGCCCAGACGCCCCATGGACTCCCTCTACGAAGACCTCTTCTGGTACCTGGACCACAATGAGGACGGGACCCTGGACATCCTTGAGCTGGAGGAAACCCTGTTAGACCTAGGGATCGCTTCCTCCCAGGCGCCGGGGAAGGTGGGCCTGGGGGGCCGTGGGCCGAGAGCTGGCGCGCTGGGGTATTTGTTTCCTTTATGATGACTTACTTTTTATTCCACTGAAACATGTTTTTCCTAGCGACTTGGGATTGGGGTGAGCCTTTGATTCGTCATTGGTTTCCAGCGTGCTTCGTTTCTAATTCAGCACTTCAATCCATAAATTTCCCTCTAAGCCTGTGGGTCTCCACCCTTTTGAGGGTCAAACAGCCCTGTCCCAGGGGTCGCCTAAGACCATCCTGCATATCAGATATTTACATGACGAGTCATAACAGTAGCAACATGACAGTGATGAAGTAGCAACGAAAATCATTTTATGGTTGGGGGTCACCACAACATGAGGAACTGTATTTAAAGGGCCGGAAGGTTGAGAACCGCTAAGTAAGCTTTTCCTCCTGGAGGCCTGACCGTGAGACCGTCCGGCCACAGGAGGCATTGTCTTCCCAGAAGAGCAGGAGTCTGTGAGCTTTGGGTCGGGGGCTGGGAGGGTCTTCGAGGCAGAAGGTGTGCGTTTTGGGTGACAGTGGAAGAGGGCTTACATGTAATATCAAATACCATACTTCTCATTGCTTCCTCTAACGCCCTGATTTCTACTAATAGAGAGAATTTGATACGACAGCTTTTTATAAGGAAAATATTACTTAATTTTGGAAGTCCAAGGGAAAAATACTATTTTAGATATTTAAATCCCAAGTGTTTGTCTCCTACCTGGGGATTTGTGAAATACATGTCTTTTTTTTTTTAATTTTGTTTTATTGCTTAAAGTATTACAAAGAGTGTTAAATAAGTCTCCATTTTTTCCCCTTGACCTTCCCCCTCCTCCCCTACCCCCCAGTGTCTTGTGTCCATTGATTATGCTCATATGCATGCATACAAGTCCTTCAGTTGATCGATTAACTCCCCCCCAACCCTCCCGATGTCTTACAGGAAAACAATGTACTTGAAGTGTATGTACAAATAATTTAGTATTTTAACCTGTGTTAAAAGACTTCTATTTTTTTTTTTCCATAGAAAATTTTTACTACTGGTGATATCGACAAAGATGGGAAGCTGGATTTTGAAGAATTTATGAAGTACCTTAAAGACCATGAGCAAAAAATGAAATTGGCGTTTACGAGCTTGGACAAAAACAGTGATGGTATGTTTCATTTTCTATTCATCATCAGCTATGAAGAAGCACTTACACTTCCAAGAGTCTGAAACAATGTGTATTTAGCCTTTTTTTCCTTAGGTGATAATAACAACTATTATTTTTAAACCTCACCTGAGGGTAGTTTTTATTGATTTGAGAGAAAGAGAGAGATCAGTTGCCTCCTCTATGCACCCCTACTGGGGAGCGAACCTGCAACCTAGGATATGACCTGACCAGGAATTGAACCCTTTTGGTGTACGGGACGATGCTCCAACCAACTGAGCCACCTGGCTGGGGTTTTAATTATTACTAGTGTTAATACTTGTGTCTTAGTAATGTGGTTTTTACATAGGATTCATGTTTTTCATTAAGAAAACTTATTATTTGTCCAATGAGTTAAGAAACTGTAAGTTGGGGCTGTTGGTAGAATGTTAACTATGGAACAATATACTGATTTGACTTAAAGCTATTGGGCTACAAATAATTATGTTTCCTTGTTCTCTGGGCAAGAGAGGTTTATTTTTCTTTTATATTTAGGCATAAAAATGACATAATCTAAATTTTAAAAACTCGTCAATTATGTTACATTTGACAGTCTTTTTGAAAGAATTCATTTAGAGCAGATACTCTCTGAAAATTAGAAAATTAGAAAAAATTTGAAAATTAGAAAAAAAAAGCAGATAGATATTTAAATGTGTGTCTTCGGACTGGAATTAGAGTTTTTCTATTTAGATTAATAGCTTGAAGTGAGAGTCCCATATGTGCCAAGCAAAAAGCAAGAGTGAAATAATGTGTGTGCCTGTTTAATGTATTTATTAGATTTTGAGTTGATATTGCACTATGTACTAAAGCAAATCTAACTCCCCTAAACTCATAACTTTACCTTAATCCATTCAAAGCTTTCACTGATAAAATGAGGGATTTGCAAGTCATGATTTCTAAGGTCCTTAACAGTTCATGCTGTTTTTCTTTTAAAGGAAAAATCGAGGCTTCCGAAATTGTCCAGTCTCTCCGGATATTAGGGATAATTGTTTCTGAAAAACAAGCAGAGTTGATTCTTAAAAGGTAAGCTCTCCAGTGGATTAACAATTGTTGTTTTTTTTTCTTCGATGTTCACTTTCATGTCCTGCTTCAGAGAGCTAACGTCAGTGTGGTTAAGGCAAGTCCTCGCACCTCGCCGTTCCTCACTGCACCCATTCGCTATATTTCTCTCCTTTTCCTTCCTTTTTGTTTGTGTGCACACATATTTCTAAAGCGTAGGAATGGAGAGTGCAACCTCAGGCAGGACTCTTTCTTCTCTTTAAAATTTATCATTTCATTTAAGTGTAGTTGGTATACAATCGTATATGAATTTCAGGTGTACATTAGAATGAGTCAGTACTTTGAAGCCTTGAAATGTGACCACCTCACTAATTCGAGTGCTTGCCTGTCCGTGTGCAAACTCCTCATAGGAGGATTGACTGCATCCCCTTCGCCTTCCCACCCATCCTCCTCCCGGTCCCTTCCTGTGACCATCCTGTTGGTCTCTGTTTCTGAGTCTGTTTCTGTTTTGTGGGTCTTTTTTTTTTTTTATTGAGATTCCACATGTAAGAGAAAGACAGACAGGGTTCTTTCTTTATTATTATTTTTCAAAATATATCTTTATTGTTTTCAGAGAGGAAGGGAGAGGGAGAGAGAGAAAAACATCAGTGATGAGAGAGAATCATTGATTGGCTGCCTCCTGCACGCCCCCTACTGGGGATGGAACCCGCAACTCGGGCAACCAGGAACTCAACCAATGACTTCTTGGTGCATGGGATGGCGCACAATCCACTGAGCCACACCGGCTGGGCTAGTATTTTAAAAACTTTAATAAGATTATTAAGTTGGAAAAGAAACGGTCATTCTGTAAAAAAGCCAGCAATGTTAGTTTTATTTGTAAATTCTGTTTTGTTTCTTAGATAGCCTCTTTTTTTTTTTTTTCAGCATTGATAGTGATGGAACGATGACAGTGGACTGGGATGAATGGAGGGACTACTTCTTACTTAATCCTGTTACAAATATTGAGGAAATTGTCCGTTTCTGGAAACATTCCACTGTAAGTACGCCATGTGGGTCAATTTATCCCTGTTTGGAGCTGTAAGCCATTGGTATGGTCACCACCTGAGAACACTGGGATGCTTACAGCACAGGCGCCCCAACCAAGTCCCAGTGGCTCCTGAAGCTGTGAAGCTCCGTTTACTGCATGCACATCATAGATTCTTACTGTATCGTTGGAGATAATTGGTAACTGTCCCTTTTACTCACAGTCAAAGGAAGAGAGGGTTACTGCTACTGCATAGCTCCTTCCCCAGACACTCTTACCCATACAATCTTTTACACTAAAACGATTTACATAATAAAGTTGTAAAGATATTACCATTATAGAGCTGTGTTTCTCTCAAGCTACGTTGGTAATCACTGACCACCAGGGGGCAGCTCCTGCATTGAGCATCTGTCCCCTGGTGGTCAGTGCGCATCATAGCCACTGGTCGATGGGTCATTTGGTCGTTCAGTAGCTTAGGCTCGTATATAGAGAAATTTGAAGCATATATCATGGTGTAAAGCATAACACAGATATAGTTACGAGACAAAGGGTGCATTTTTGAAGAGTTAACAAGAAATAAAATACTGCCCTTTCATGCTGACTTAGACACAGAGGAGAAAGTTGACTCTGAATCTATGAAGACAATAAAGTGGGCCTGTTGGTTTTGTAAATTGGTGCGCACTGTCAGTTTTCATTTCTGGTGAACTGACACGCCACACACTCCTTAGTGGGAAGAAGCTGTTGACCCTCATCTCTGCTCAGATTGGTTTGGTGACTTTCCAAGGAATGAAGCTGATCTTAACTATAAAATAACACCTGCTTCTTCTTTAAAACAAAATTGCTGGAATGATCTATGTTTAATTGAAGGAGCCTGTAATCTCCCCCCCACCCCTCCATCTTAACAGGGCATTGACATAGGAGACAGTTTAACTATCCCGGATGAATTCACGGAAGATGAAAAAATGTCGGGACAGTGGTGGAGGCAGCTTCTGGCGGGAGGCATTGCCGGCGCCGTCTCCCGTACAAGCACCGCGCCCTTGGACCGCCTCAAAGTCATGATGCAGGTGAACTTTGTGACCTTGTGTCTGTTTGTCCTAAATACCCTCAAACACCGAGAAATAGGGTGCTTTGGAAAAAGTTACCAAACTCTGCAAAGTAGTCTTTTAGACCTTTAAAAAATATCTCTGCATTTCATTGCTATTAATCCTAAATTCAGTCCATTTAATGATTTCAGTGTTCTGCCAAACCTTAAATTGTTGATACATGTGTGTGATGAGCGCTTAATCTTTGGTGTTCTATGACTATTCAAGTGTTTAAATATTCAGTCATTATTGTAGGGGTATCCCTAAATTATTTATATGTTATACATTTTCTTTCTTTAAAAAAAAAAATCAGTAATTATTCTCTCCCACCCCCCAAATATATTTTTATTGATTTTAAAGAGGAAGGGAGAGGGAGGAAATAGAAATATCAATGATGAGAGAATCATTGGTCAGCTGCCTCCTGCATGCCCCCTACTGGGGTTTGAGCCTGCAACCTGGGCATGTGCCCTTGACCGGAATGGAATCTGAGTCCCTTCAGTCTGCAGGCCGACGCTCTATCCACTGAGCCGAACCAGCTAGGGCTCTATGTTAGGTATTTTCTAGGCCTCCTATCTTCTGTTTTCAAACACACCTTCTTGCGGTATTGGAGAAGAGAGAGGGGTTTGTAATGTTACTATAGACATACTAAACAACACGTCACCCGTGTTTTATAGCGTTTTACTTTTATTTTCAGGTCCATGGTTCAAAATCCGACAAAATGAACATATATGGTGGCTTCCGGCAGATGGTGAAGGAAGGAGGGATCCGCTCCCTTTGGAGAGGAAATGGCACCAATGTTCTTAAAATCGCCCCGGAGACGGCTATCAAGTTCTCAGCGTACGAACAGGTAGTTGCCACCACTGTGTCGTCAGTGACAGTGTAACTCTAGGTATTGCACAAAAACTGTTTCTAGGTTGTTAATATTTGTTTGCCACTTTCTCAACAGTTTCATTTGTGCTGGTGAAAATAAACCCACCTTTGAAAAAGAAAAACTATGGGGTCACTCTTCAGAAACACTATTGTGAACATATTAACCCTGTATTTTCTGTGCGTCTGAGAAAGAATGTGATTATTCTGTTTGAGCAGAGGATCAGCCAGTTCCCCGCTGGGCAACATCTGGGCAACATCTGTGCTCTTCGGAAATCTAACTTGAAAACTGCTGTCCAGCCCACCGAATGCATTAGCATTTAAACCTTGCTTCTGCTAAGTATTGTTAATGCAGTGTTTGCATTTTGAAAGACATAATCACATGGTCAGTTAATTGCCTTCTAGAAGCTGATTTGTGCCTTGGTGCTGTCTTACTCAGCTGGGGCTTCTGTAACAAAATTCCATAGAGTTGGTGGGTCAAACAACAGACGTGTATTTCTCGCAGTTCTGGAGCTGGGACACGAGAGCAAGGCACTGACCAGTTTGGGTTCTGGTGAAGGCGCTTTTCCTGGCTTGCAGATGATGATCCTCTTGCCATGTGCTCACATGGCCTTTCCTCAGTGCATGCATGTGCGGGGGGCGGGGGAGAAGGAGAGAGGGGGGAGCAGAGAGAGAGAATAAGAAAGAGGAGGAGGAGGAGGACAGAAAGAAAACTCTCTGGTGTTTCTTCTTATAAGGACACTAATCTTTCGATGAGAGCCCCACCCTCATGACCTCATCTAACTCTAATGACCTCCCAAAGGCTCCATTTCCAAATACCATCCCATTGGGGTTACAGCTCCCACATTGCATTTATGGGGAGGGACACACATTTCCGTCTATAGCAGGTGCTAATGTGCACTTACAATTGATTCATACAGTACAAGAAGATGCTTACTGGGGAAGGACAAAAAATAGGGACCTTTGAGAGATTTGTTTCTGGTTCCATGGCCGGAGCAACTGCACAGACGTTTATTTATCCTATGGAGGTACGTGCCATTGTGGAGTCTGACAGTGTTAACAGTTATTGTATTCATGATCTGTTGCTGTGTAGCAAGTATTCCCCAGATTTAACAGTTTCAAACAACAAGCATTTCTCACTTCCCAGCTTCTGTGGCTCAGGGATCTGGGAGTAGCTGGGCGGGGTGCCTGTGGCCCAGGGTTCCTTACATGCTGTAGTCAGGGTGTTGCCGGGGCTGCATTCAAGGTGTTGGGGATGGATCTGCTTCCAGACTCTCCTGGTTGTTGTCAGGCCTTCCTGGCTGCTGGCTGGAGACACGGCTCCTTATCCCCTCAGCCTCTCCACAGGCTGCTTGAGCATCCACAACATGTGGCTGCTGGTTTCCCCAAATTGGTGTTTTCAGGGGTGGCAGAGCCCCCAAGAAGGACAGTGCATTCTTTGGTCACTTTGTAAACTGTTGGTCACACAGACGCCCCTGGAGGAAGTGCGGGAGGGGAGGGGACCACACAGGTGTGAGTGTCAGGAAGCAGGCCTAGCCAGGCCCCCGCCTGGGAGGCTCGCTGCCAGTGTTGGTAAGAATGAGAACACTGTTCCTCCCCAGAGAGTTCCATGGCGGTGGAGCTCATACAGACAGCCATATTGTTTATTCTTTCGCAACCAGGTTCTGAAAACCAGGCTGGCCGTAGCCAGAACTGGGCAGTACTCCGGCCTGTTCGATTGTGCCAAGAAGATTTTGAAACACGAAGGCATGGGAGCTTTCTTCAAAGGTTATATTCCCAACATACTAGGCATCATCCCTTACGCAGGGATAGACCTTGCTGTATATGAGGTGAGTTTGTAGCAATCTTTTGAATCTGAAAGTGTAGTTATAGAGCTCTTATGGTTTGAATTTGACTTCGAATGGAGAAGTACACGTATACCAGGGAACAGTTTGTGACCTAAAGGTAGATTCAAGGGTGTTAATTTACATATATACTGTGTGTGTGTGTGTGTGTGTATCCCACGTTCAAAGGTTGTTAAATTGCACTGTTTACCCATATCTTAAAAAAAAAATCACTTCTACTGTCCCTCCTCCTGCTTCCCTATTTATAATGATCTGGCTTTCTAGCAACTTCAGCACGAAATTATAGCTAATTTACCTACAAATGTCAGGTGGTCATAATAATCTGGCCACTCAGTGTGTGTGTATATATGTATGTGTATGTGAGAGAGATAGAAACATCAATGATGAGAGAGAATCATTCATCAGCCGCCTCTTGCAGGCCCACTGGGGATTGACCCCACAACTCAGGCATGTGCCCTGACAGGAAATTGAATCATGACCTTCTGGTCCATAGGTTGATGCTCAAACACTGAGCCACGCTGGCTGGGCCTCATTTATCAAATCAGAAGGATAATTCTGCCTCAGAGCTTTGCAAAAGCATTAAATGTGTCAAGTGCAAACTTAGATGTGGTCGGCAGTGTTACATTATTTTATCAGTGCTCGTGGAGCAATGTTCTTTAGGCCCTGCAGTTGCTGTGTGACCTTCACAGTTATTTAGCACAGCTCCCAGGTCTGGGTCTCAATTCCCAGGGCTCCCCGGCCTGTGGGAGTGGGTGGCCCATCTCCTGCGCGACGGGAGTCGCTGTGAAAACGTTCACGTTGAGCGAGTTGCTCACCAGCTCTCCTCTTTTTCCTGTGTCCCTTGCAGCTCTTGAAGTCCTATTGGCTGGATCATTTTGCCAAAGACACGGTGAACCCTGGCGTGGCAGTGTTGCTGGGGTGTGGCGCCTTGTCCAGCACCTGCGGGCAGTTGGCCAGCTACCCGTTGGCTTTGGTGAGAACACGCATGCAGGCTCAAGGTGGGTTTTTCAATGAAGATAGTGTATCCCAGCCTTCCGTTCTTTATTGCCTCCCCTTTTCCTAATCCCTCCCTCTTCACGGAATTCTAATATCACAGACACACTGTGCTTGTACTGTATGTATATCTATGCTTTATGCATAAACAGTAAGGTTTTTTTTTTTTTACTCGTGTTGAGAACACAGGTTTTAAGTATGTATAAGCTTTGACCTAGCTGGTTTGGCTCAGTGGATAGAGCATTGGCCTGTGGACCAAAGGGTCCTGGGTTTGATTCCGGTCAAGGGTACCTACCTTGGTTGCAGGCTCCTCCCTGGTGGGACCCGTGTACAGGAGGCAACTAATTGATGTGTTTCTTTCATATTGATGTTTGTCTCTGTCTTTCCCTCTCTTACTCTCTGTAAAAATCAATATAAAAATGTCCTCGATTAAAAAAAAACAATGTGTAAGCATTAGTATCTAGATGGACTTGGGGTCAGATCCTTGCACACCACCAGCCTCGCCGGGTTTTCCTCTTCTCGTCTGTAAATGGGAACGAGACGGGCTGTGTTGTAAGAATTAGCAGCAGTCTGTGGGAAACACCAGGCATTCGTCAGATTCTGGGCCAGGGGTGGCTGGAATTGCTTATTGCTGTGGACGCTACAACACTTGACCTGTGATCCTCCCCAAAGTGACAGTCTCCTCCCTCGACTTTGATCCCACTGTGCCCTCCTGGCTTTTCTGTCACCTCGTGGATCATTCTCTTTTCTTTTTAAAAAAATTTATATGATTTCAGGGAGGAAGGGAGAGAGAGAGAGAAAGAGAAACATCAGTGAGGAGAATCATTGATCAGCTGCCTCCTGCACGCCCCCTACTGGGGTTTGAGCCTGTAACCTGGGCATGTGCCCTGACCTGGAATTGAACCATGACCTCCTGGTTCATAGGTCAACACTCAACCACTGAGCCACACCAGCTGGGCTAATTCTCTTATGATTCGCTGGCTTTTATTGCTCTATTAATAAAGTATGCTTTCTGTGCCTTTCTTTTCTCTTTTGCTCTTTCCCTGGCCAATCTCACGCTGTCATTTCTTTAAACAGGACACCCTGGGCATCTACAGCTCGATCCCCAACTTCTCTGCCAAGCGTGGTCTCCCCTCCCTCTTTATTTATTTATTTTTAAAAATATATTTTATTGATTTTTTACAGAGGAAGGGAGAGGGATAGAGAGTTAGAAACATCGATAATAGAGAAACATCGATCAGCTGCCTCCTGCACACCCCCTACTGGGGATGTGCCCACAACCAAGGTACATGCCCTTGACTGGAATTGAACCTGGGACCCCTCAGTCCACAGGCCGACGCTCTATCCACTGAGCCAAACCGGTCAGGGCTCCCCACCCCCTTTATATAGAGGGTAGATTCTTGGACTTTTTGGAATAAATTTGGCCCTTCTGCATCATAATGATGCATACTAATTCTGAAGCATAATGATGCATACTAATAAGAACAAAGCAGGCTTGAGTACTGACTTAGCCTGGTTTCCTTTTTTATTTTCTAGCCATGACAGAAGGAAGCCCACAACTGAACATGGTTGGCCTCATTCGACGAATCATTTCCAAAGAGGGGGTACCGGGACTTTACAGAGGCATCGCCCCAAACTTCATGAAGGTGCTCCCGGCTGTAGGCATCAGCTATGTGGTTTATGAAAATATGAAACAAACTTTAGGAGTCACCCAGAAATGACATGTTGAACTCTTTTTTTTTTTTGCTTTAGCACAATAACACTGAAATGCTCAACAATCTCTAGAGGGACTTTTTCTCACAGAATTGCAAGTCGAAGTATTTTTTCACAAAAGGGAAGAGCTTATCAATGATCATTTAAACATTTGGGCTCAATTTTCTATATACAGAAATGTTATAAAAAAATCATAGTTTTGATAAGCTCGTCCAATTTTGAAAAAGCCAGAAAATTGATTTTTTATCTCTTCTTAGTCCTTTCTACACATCCCTGCCCTGAGTCCTCATTGTGAAAGATGAACCTGCTTGGACTAAAACTGTTTTGTGTGGTGGAATCATAAATCATCCATCTTTATTTTTGGATGGTTCAAGTTTATGCCAAGTTCTTTATACTTGTCTTTTGCTTAAACGCAAGATGATCAGAAAACCTCAACACACCGTTTCATATATTTTGAGTGTCTTTGAAGACTTTTTAACATTTCCTTGTAGGCCTATTAATGGAAAGGCATCGGGTTTCTATTCTTACCTTCCTTTAAGCTGCATAAGAATGAACACAAGTGGCTGGATTTCAAGGCATGCGAATACCCTCATCTATTGCTATCATTTTTGTAAAGGAGGGGTGATGAAAGAACACTCACTCTGCGGGCCTTCTTCTCTTTTCCTTGCACTGTGGTTTGGTTCCCGAGAGGACACACTGACTATCAGCATATTCCTGTTACGCTATCAACACAAGGCAACTTGTTTGAAGGGTTTTGTTTATACCCTGTCTTGGCTTTGAGAAGTACCAGGAAACAAAACATTTTATGAAGAGCGCATCTCTCTTTTTCATCCTTTGTTTCCTACTTGAATCAGATTTACCCGGGAAGGTTTCTGAGGGCCATTCTTGTTCATCTGGCATGTCTTCATTACATGGAGTGGGTTGATCACGGGCGAGTGACATCCCCTGTCCTCCCTCCCTGTTGAATTTCTTTGAACCTGCAATTCTCCACTTGGACAGCACAAACCCAAGAGAAGAGTACATATTAATAGTAGCAAATATCTTCTATATTAGGTACTTAAACAAAAGGCCCAACTTATGAACATACACATTCATAATCTCTCCTGCTCCAAGTTTTAGAAAATGTTATGTATGATATAGAAAACTTAATTTTTAATATTTATAGCATGTTTTTAGTTTATTAGAGCTACTTTTTTTGTAGTCAACTCTCTTTTCTGATTTATGTGATTAGGACTTAGAATAACATTTATTAGTTGCAGTTATTCTTACCACATTTTTAAATTTAGTTTCTAAACTTGATTTCTAGTAATTGCTGTTACATATTGCCAACATTTTAGTGAAAATCTAGTGACATAATGGGCATTTACTTTCTTTGAATCTACCTCTTGTATTTTATGAACCAAAGAGAAATGTTGGACTTGTCTTTGTGAAACATATTTCAAAATATAGTTTTCATTATACGAGTTATGACTGATAAATGGCTCAGTATTTTTATAGCACATATAAGCATGGGACTCTTATCTTTGGGTGGTTTGTTCTTTGGAGTAACACGTAAATGATAATATTAAGGTACATGATTAGCTCTTAATTTTTTTATCATAAAAATTATGGAATGGACAACTGATATTTCAAGCTACTGAAAAATTATTGTTCATTATGTATTTAAATTGTGTGCTATTTAACATTTGTAAGGAGTGAATGTGATTTATCTGTGCATCTTGTATCTTTTGAAACAATGATCTTGTATCTTTTGAAAAGAGCCTGGAGTTGAAGATAGATTATTTCTGGCATTAGTGACTATTTACTTTCCATTTATATTAAAAAAAAAAGTATTTGTTTTTAAAATGACTTGTTTCCTTATTTTAAAAAACAGTATAACTGAAGCAAAAAGCAATGGCTGTGTCTTTTCTGGCTCATGGGCTCAGTTGAGTGTCATCCCATATACCTAAAGGTTGCCGGTTCTATTTCAGGTCTGGGTTCGAGTCCTGGTTGAGGGCTTGATCCGGGTGGGGAGCATGCAGGAGGCAGCCAATCGGATGTCTCACTCACTTTGATGTTTTGCTTTCTCTCCCTCTACTC
>PVJC01013915.1:0-37269 GCA_004026665.1 Murina feae | reverse complement strand
CTGCAGGGGCCGGGGTCCTGCTTGGCAGCTCCCCAGACCCCTTGGCGGCACTGGGAAGTGGAAAAGGAAGGCAGCAGGGGACGGGTGAGTGGGAAAGAGTTGGCGGCCTGCTTGGCGGCTCCCCAGGTCCCTTCCGAGGATCTGGGAGCAGGAAAAGGCTAGCCTGACCACGAGGTGGGGTTTTCCCTGCTTTCTGGTGGCTGGAGGAAGATGGGCAGTAGGCAAGCTTGGGAGGCAGGCAGCACCCAGCCCTGGTCACAGCTCAAAAAAGAGAACAACATGCTGGGGAGGGCAAGAGTCTGAGAGATCAACATAGAGGGGGTGCCTGCTCCAAGCCTTGATGGTGTGCCTGGTGGCAGGTCCCCAGCAGGTAGACACACACAGGAGGACTGCTCTGAGCCTCAGATGCGGCTCTGGGCAGGTCCCCAGTGGTCTCACACACACACACACACACACACACACACACACACACACACACACACAAAAGGTGCCTGGCAGACTGGGGCAATCATAGGACATCCACTGAGGGGTCCCAGACTGAGAAGGCACAGGCTGGGCTGAGGGACTCCCTCCACCCCCCGAGTGCACAAATTTTTGTGCACCGGGCCCCTAGTATATAAATAAATCATCTCCTTGAAGATGAATTTTTTTTATTAGTGCAAGATTTAAAACAAATTTTTAGAAAATGGTTAATTATAATTTAAAAAGCTTCTAATATGTGAAATAATACATTACAGAGTTTATAACGTCTGAGTAAAGAAAATCATAAAAACTATGTCACTGACTTTAGAAAATTAGTAACCTTGTGGACATCTTTAAAAGTAAGTCATATTTGCCCTAGCCAGTTTGGCTCAGTGAATAGAGCATTGGCCTGAGAATCAAAAGGTCCTGGGTTTGATTCTGGTCGAGGGCACAGGGGCATGTTCCTCAGTAGCAAGCTCCTCCCCAGCCCGGGCCCTGATCAGGGCTTGTGCAGGAGGCAACCAATCTATGTGTTTCTCTCACATCGATGTTTCTCTCTGTCTTTCCCTCTCTCTTCCACTCTCTAAAAATCGATGGGAAAAAAAATATCCTCAGGTAAGGATTAAAAAAAAAAAGTAAGTCATATCTAATTCTATTTTTAAGAAGTTCCTCATCCTATATAATAAAAGGGTAATATGCAAATTGACCCTAACAGCAGAACCACTGGGAATGACTGGTCACTATGACACACACTGACCACCAGGGGGCAGACGCTCAATGCAGGAGCTGTCCCCTGGTGGTCAGTGTGCTCCCACAGGAGGAGCTCTGCTCAGCCACAAGCCAAGCTGATGGCTGCCCTTACAGCAGTGGTGGTGGGAGCCTCTCCCGTCTCCTCAGTAGTGCTAAGGATGTCCGATTGCAGCTTAGGCCTGCTCCCCGCTGGCAAATGTACATCCCCCAAGGGCTCCCGGGCTGCCAGAGGGATGTGACTGCCAGCATAGGCCTAATCCCCCAAGGAGCAGGCCTAAGCCAGCAGGTGGACATCACCCGAGGGATCCCAGACTGCAAGAGGGCACAGGCTGGGCTGAGGGACCCTCCCGAGTGCACAAATTTTTGTGCGCTGGGCCTCTAGTTTTTACTATAATAAATTTGAAGAACTACTTCTCTAACAATATTTCCCCATAAAATTAGTATTAAAATTGGAATTATTATTTCTAGCTCTAGACTTTGCCAATAAATTAATTTTAAAAATGCCCTGACCGGTTTGGCTCGGTGGATATAGTGTCGGCCTGTAGATTGAGAGGTCCCGGGTTCGATTTTGGTTAAGGGCATATACCTTGGTTGTGGGCACATCCCCAGTGGGAGGTGTGCAGGAGGCAACTGATCGATGTTTCTCTCTCATTGATGTTTCTAACTCTCTATACCTCTCCCTTCCTCTCTATAAAAAATCAATAAAATAAAAACAAACAAACAAACAAAAAACCCCACATATTGTGATAAATACACATTGAAACAGAAAAGTGATTATATACTTTTATACATTTAAAATTTATAAACTATACACCATTTCTGTTGGATAGTCATTAATATAGGTACACTAGGGGCCTGGTGCACAAAAATTTGTGCACTGGGGTGGGGGGTCCCTCAGCTCGGCCTGTGCTCTCCAGCAGTCTGGGACCCCTTGGGGGATGTCCACCTGCTGGCATGCCTGGCCAGCCTGGGTGAGGGGCTGAGGGCCGTTTTCAGGCTGGCCAAGCTCCCCAGTTGGGACCCTCATTCCATGGGGGTGTGGACAGCCTGGGTGAGGGGCTGAGGGCCGTTTTTAGACTGCCCACAGCTTCCATTGACCCAACATCCCAGCGAGGCTGGCTGGAATCAGGTTTCTGGGGTTTATTTATCTTCCATAATTGAAACTTTGTTGCCTTGAGCAGAGGCCTAGTCAGGCAATGAAGCCTCCTGTTTGCTTCAGCTCTGTGGCTTCTATAATTGAAACATTGTTGCCTTGAGCAGAGGCTCAGCTGGCCTAGGCAGGCAGTTCCAACTCCAATGTTGGTGCAATGGAAACCTCCTGTTTGCTCTAGCTCTGTGGTTGCCAGCTGCCACCTTGGCTGAGTTAATTTGCATACAGCCGCTTTGATTGGCTGGTGGGCATGGCTTGGCTGGTGGGCGTGGCTTAGGTGTCTCAGAGTGATGGTTAATTTGCATATTACTCTTTTATTAGATTAGATGTGCAAAGAGATATCAGTTCCAAAACTCTAAGAATTCTGAGGTTTTGTGGGGAGAAACTCTCTTCCAGCCACATTTTCCTCTGAAATTAATTTCTGGTGATAATAGCCATTAAACTATTTAATAGCCCCACATTTCATGTGCATTTTTGGAAATTACAATAAATAGGGTATGGTTGAGTGAGAATTTGGATATTTGAACATTGCAAATCTTTATTAAAGATTTGGAGCAAAGGCCTTAAAATGAATCCATCCTTTTCTATGCTTTCCCCCCCACCCCCCCACCCCCACAATAGAAGCGTTCTAAATAATTGCATTGTTTGTAAAGCTGCTTTAAGTTTTTGTATACAATAATTAAAACTTTGCTGTCAGCTATCAGAATAATGGATATTTCTCTACAAAACCTTGAACATGTTTACTCTGACTTTGACATTTTTAAACAGAAACTTCAGTTTGTATGAGATCTTTTGCTTTTCTGGGTGGTTGGACATTGACTAGAATTGTGGCGTTTTATGTGTCAGTCAATGGAGTTTCTGTGGATGGTCACGAAATAGATTTGTCTATGAACAGCCTCTGGAACAGGAGATGATAATTGGAATTTTCAGCAAGTAGATAATCAGGGAAATGGCTTGTAGCATTTAGGATTTTAATGAATTAACGGTGTCACCATGGCAGATCCGTTGGGCTTCCTCCTCACGCCCTTGAGCTTTGGCCTGTGGAACAGGGAAAGCCTGGGAGAGCATTTTCCCATTCACTTCTCAACTGGTGTTTGTATGTTTTCTTAGAAAAGAATTAGATTACATTTTTATTCCTCTTAGTGTTTCTAATTTTCAGTTTTGAGTTTGTGAGGGATTTTTTAAAAGTAAATGATAAAATTTCACCTCAACTTTTGAAATGGAGATTCATAACTCAAACTTTAAATGAGAAGACAAATGCTAAAAATGTGATGCGGACGAATGAAGATCTTTCTTACGGTTAAATCTTTCCGTGGCATTTCCTGTCTGTCTCCACATAGTTGTCAGACATTTGACTAATTTTTTATAAATGAGCATTACTAATATTCTGTAGTCCCCATGGAATTAATATGTTTGCACAAAGAGGAAAAAACATGTCCAAAAGGCTAATGACAAAAATAGTGAAATACATAGTGGAATTGTTAAAAATATTAAAACGCTTCAAAATAGAACAATTTGAGATTCTGACTATGAGAATGAGTATGGATGAATTGAAAATATAAAGTGGTTTCTGAAAAGAAAAATGAAGCTTCCTGTTCAAATGTTTAGCTTTTTTAAAAAAAAATTAAATTTATTGGGGAGACATTGGTTAATAAGATCAAATAGGTTTCAAGGATACATTTCTATGATACATGACCTGTGTATCTCATTGTATGCCCACTGCCCAAAGCTAAATCTTCTTCTGTCACCAAATATTTGGCCTCCTTTACCTTTTTACTACCCCTCAGCCCCCTTCACTTTGGTAAGCACCATACTGTTGTCTGTGTCTATGAGTTTTAGTTTTATATCCCACATATGAGTGAAATCATGTGGTTCTTAGCTTTTACTAGTTTATCACTGAGTTATTTTCAGTTTGTTACATAATATTTGATATTTTCATTAACATTAAATATGTTTTTAAAGAAATAAAATTTCTCTACGTCTTTAGAAGAGCCTCCTATGAAATTATGTGGCAACCAGTTGACTTGAAGATCAAAGGGAGACCAGAACATTACTTTTCCAGTTAAATAATTCTTAACAAGGTTACAGCTAAGAAAACACCTACTCCAAATATGTGATTAACAGAAAGATATAGTAAAAACAGCTTATGAATTACTTTTATTGGATAGTTTTATGATCAAATTTATTATTTTCTAGGAGTACCAAAACTATATTAAAACATGATATAGACAGACATTTACAAGTTGGTAAAAGTTAGAATTTATATTAGTCACTTAGCTAACCTCCAGAAAGTGACTGTTATTTTAACAGTCACTAACCTATACTGTTAACATGATGTTGCAAGCATTTTATTCCAATTCTAATCATTTCCCCAAATCATCTATTTGTCTTCATTGTCATTCATTTTTCATTGTGCTCAACGCAGGAGCTGCCCCTGGTGGTCAGTGTGCTCTTGCAGGGTAGAGCTGCTCAGCCAGAAGTCCTGAGCCCTATAGCAGTCTATGCCACCCTCTGGTGGTCAACAAGTATCGTAGCGACTGGTCATTTTGCCATTCGGTCGATTTGCATATTAAGAAAGCAGGCATTTTCCCACCACTGTGTGGCGGCGTTCCAAACACTTTCCTTTGTGCAGGAGTACATCACAAAACTTGCATTCCAAACACTTTCCTTTGTGCAGGGGTACATCACAAAACTTGCACATGTACTGCGTTTCACTGCATAGTTTATGAGCGGCACACACACGACAACGACGTAAAACATTTTTATTTTTGCCGGTTCCAGCTAGAGGTTCCAAGGTATGTTTCCCCACGTCCATTGACAGTCTCCCTTGGTGGATCCGATTTTACTCATTTCCCACAAAAAATGTGTTAGCTTTTATTATATAGGATTGTGTGATTCCTCTGGTGACGTCTTTTAGATCTTTATGAATAAAAACAGAATTTTGAGGGAGTTTTGACCATGTTCTTAGAGATGAACAGCTCAATCGAAATACTAAAGTATCGTTGAGGAAAACATTCTCGCCTATAGAAACCAGTTGCAAAAAGACCTCATTGCTCACTTTCTTTATCTGTTACTTTCAAAAATTTGTTTTATTTTACTACTAATGTTATTGTTACAAGGTTAATTTTAAAACTTAATATTCACCTTTTAGCAGGATCAAAATAGCATGCCAGAGTTTGGTAGAAGAGCCATAAACTCATCAAGGCAGTTATATCTTTAGAGCAAGTTACCCGTGACATGTACAGTCATCAGTGTTGAATGGATGTTCTAAGGGGTTGCTTTTAATTGCTCCAGTTTATTTGCTCTAAATAATTTGCTTTATTTTAATAGACTTAAGAAAAAAGACTTCCAAGGAAAACCTGAGTAAATTTAGACCCTGTCTCTCAATAGTGATTGAAATGTTTCCTTTAAAACAGTAGACTTTTATTTATTTGGACAACTAATGACCAATATTCTTACACTCTCTAGGTCACTGGTGAAAGTGCTTAAATATATAAAGTTAGAAACCAGAAAAAAATTTAAGTATTAAAATAGTACTTTAATGGATATAGTGTAGCAAAATCAATTATAGTTTTCAGTGAGGCCAGATACTATGACCTGAAAAATTATATATTCCACAAGTGAAAAATTCAAATTTTAGTAAAAATATGTCAAGTTACATCAAAACTTTTTCCCTGCCATATTTTATTTAGTATGCCTACTGAGCTATTCATCTTAAGATTGTGGTAAGAAATCTTTTAATCTTTAATGCTCTGTTTTAATCACAGAAAGAGAAAATGCATAAATTTGCAATAATCATTTTTTCAGTAACCTTAAAATTTTTATTCCTTAGTGGAAAAATAGCTAATTTCCTGAAAATATGTGTTATGAATATTATTTGATAATTCTGTAAAGACCTATAACTTTAAATTTATCTTTATTGGCTTTCTATGCTGTTCACATTATTGCTTATGGATCTCAGATATCTTAATAACATACAACTGTGTAAGACAGAAGGTCATCTTTGTAGATAATGCTATTTCATGGTTTTAGGGGGGTTCTTTCATTAAAAAGTGAGTTTATCTAGAATTAACGAAATATGTGAAATTGTCCTACCTTTTACTAACTCTTTGATATGTTGTTTAATCTCTTTGGACTCTAGATTTCTCACCTATAAACTGGAAATGGTAACAAGCAACATTATAAGGGTGTTTTTAAAATAAATTTATAAAGAAACAGTTGTGATGAAGTACATAAAGTTAGACATGCTTTATAATAAAACTGCATATTACCATTTTAGGAATAGTGAAAACATATGGCTGACAATAGAACATCAAAAAATTTGGTGTATGGTCTCATTTAGAAATAGATGTAATTTTTCATAGTTCTGAAAACATCAAGGAGTGGATGGAGCTGGGAGTAATATAACATACTGATTTCTGTAACGGGTAGTTTTAGACCAGTCAAAGCAAATCTGTGCAATGAAGCAATTACATGGACATTTTAAAAAAATTAAAACTAATTTAATACTAAGGACTTCTCTTTCTTATCTATTTTAACTAAAATATATCTCAGCAATAAATATCTATTGTAAGCACATTGTTGATACCATTGTCTTTGCTAACATAGTATTTGCTTGTTGTTTATTATGATTGTTGAATTACTATTGAGATAATAGATAACATACATACCTTGATCTATAATGTGTTTTAAAGACAAATAGAAAATATTTTAAAATTCTGCTTTCTTCATGTACTTTCTTAATCATGTATTTTGTCTGTTCCACAAAGGAAATAATTTCAAAAATACGTGTAAGATTTCAGTTCCTATTTTTTATTTTTTTTCTTATTTAGAGCTGACCTGAGCCACACTGTGGAATGGATTTATTTTTCCTCCTACTTTCCTTTCCAGTATGTGACGCTATTTATTCCTGGTGCCAAGGTCTGTCCTTGGAGTTGCTTTTCAAATAGTGATGATGGATTTACATCGATCCATCCACACACTCTGGCCCCGTCTCCTGCACTCACTGGACTCCAGGCCAATTAGTGGTTTGCTCAGAGCTGAGTAAGATGAACTGTCCCAACTGGGTCCCAGGTGAGAGGAAAGTAGGGCTGTCCTCTCAGTCATTCCTCCTAGCACTCTAACAAACCCTCAGCAGGCCTGAGCCACACTGGCCATTGCTGTGAATATTTATTTTGATGCTCCAATTGTCTACAGGTTAGTCAACAGATTCTGTGGACATTAGGCTTGCTTCTGGGTCCTTTAAAAAAATCCCCTTTGAGCCAAGAGTGGTCAGTTGGGAAAAGATAGGCTTTTCAATAAATGGTGTTGGGAAAACTAAGTATCAAGAAAAATTGTACTCCTATTTCATGCCACTCACAAAAATTAATTTGAAATGGATTAAAGGCATATATAATACCTGAGACTATAAAACTCCTACAACAAAACTATAAAGAAAATGTGAGATCTGTCTATCATCTATCTATCTATCTATCTATCTATCTATCTATCTATCATCTATCATCTATCTATCTAATGGAATATTGTGTAGCCATAAAAAAAGAAGGAAATATGACTATTTGTGGCACATGGATGGACCTTGAGTGCATTGTACTAAGTGAAATAAGTCAGATAGAGGAAGACGAAGGCTGTATGATCTATGTGGAATCTAAAAAAAGCACAACTCATGGTGATTGCCAGGGGCTGAGGGTGGGAGAAATGGGGAGATGTTCCTCCAAGGATACAAACTTTTAGTTATAAGTTATATGATTTCTGGGGATGTAAAGTACATCATGGTGACTATACTTAACAATATTGTATTATATAGACTTGAAAGTTGCTGAGAGAATAGATCTCAAACATCCTTCCACAGAGAGTAATCTGACTACTACTATTCTAAGTAAATAGATTTACTTATTTCATCAGTCCCTGCTTGGACTTCCAACACTGCCTCTTCTCTGCACAGAGGCCCTCCTCATCCTGCTCTGGGCTTTAACATAGCATACTTGACCACACCCCGAGTATGGGCATTTCCCCCGTTCTGTTGGACACTGGCTCCCCACACTGGCTGCTCCCCGACCTAGGCACCTTCCTCACCTGCTCAGGCTTTGGCTCGAGACATGCAGCTCCCTTGCTTGGTGCCATCTGATTATTTTGGGTCTGAATTTCCTGGGGGGGAGGGGGAGGGAACAAAGAGAAAAAGTCACCTTTTCATTTAAAAAACTCGTTAATTAAAAAAGACCCAAAAAACATGCTATTTGACATTCTGTGGTGCCCTTTGGGATATCTTGTTTATCTTGATCTCTCTCACTACTATTGAACAATCTCTATATATAAAAGCCTAAGTGACCATTACAACCAATCGACAGATTGACCAGTCACTATGACAATGCACTGACCACCAGGGGGCAGATGTTCAATGCAGGAGCTGCCCCTTGGTGGTCAGTGCCAACCCCCCACAGCTGGCCAACCTCTCGTAGTCTCTCCTCTGGCCAGCCGACCCCAGTCGCAGGCCAGGCTGAGGGACCCCACCTATGCACAAATTCGTGCACCAGCCTTCTAATTTAGACATATTTTCCTCATTTCTCTTTTGAAACACTTTTCTCACTTGGTTTCTAAGGCAACAGAGAGCCCCAATAAGTTTTCTTTATTAGTGACCACTTTTCCTAATCTCCATTTATTTCTTTTCTTGTGCCCATCCATTAAATAATGATGCTCTCCAGATCCTGTCTTCATTCCTTTAATCACAGGAGAGCTATTTACTTGGATTCACCAATGACCTACATACTTTTCACTTGAAAATCTAATTGCTGGATTAGACTTATGTATCCCATAGCTTAGAGTCCAGCTGGGGCTCCCATGTTAGCAGCATAGCCCCACAATAGCATGCATGGCCCCTGAACACTCAGTGCCCTTGGCAAATGAGCTGCAGGTTCATTTGTGGTACAACAAGGTAGCCCAAGTTCTCATGAGCATAAGTGTGGACTTCATGTCCAGGCATAAGGTCAGAGCACCTCCAAGTTTCAGCAATGACGTAGTCACATGGACTAAGCTGGTGATTTGTAGCCCATGAAGATGAGATGGCTATTATCATAGGTTACCTAGCACTTTTCAGAATTGAGAGGATGGGTAGTAAGCAAAGTTGTGTGAAAAGGATGTGGACCCAGATCAGGACAGCCAAAGACAAATGAGGGGACTAGAATAAAGGACAGGGAGGAGGCCCTAGGAATGCTAAAGAGGACAGTGCTGGCATCCTGGGAGATGAGGCGTCAGGCCTGGGCAAGTATTAGCACTCTGTGTGAAAAAAAAATAGATTATTTTATCCAGTCTGGCAGTTTGAGGTCAGGATTTACTTTGTCATCATGACCCTGTCTCTGTTTCTCTTTATTAATTGGTGAAATTCTCTTTGTTTTTCTGGAAAGAGAAAAAACAAAATTTTCCCAATTTTAGAAATATACAAATATATCCTTTGTGCAAGCAAAGTTTAAAACTGAGATGAAAGTAAGGAACTTCAGCAATATAACAAATTGATGTATTATTTTCAACACAAATAAGAACAGAGAATTTCTGTATCTTACATGATTCTTGTCACTGTTTTTGATTAATCAATTTTAGATTGTCCCATTTTCCCCTCAAAGGAATAGCATGTGGTTCATTTTTTTTTTTAATTTGTCTGATTGTTTGAATAAAAGATGCTTTCAGAACTACTTAGCAGATGCAGAAATGCCACTCGTCTTTTCAAGATCCTGTGATGTAATTATAACTTTACGGCAGCACATAAATGGGAATAAATAACATATTTTAAGAGAAGTTGAATCGACCAAAGAAGGAATTTTCACATAATTTTGGCCCTGTCCTCATTTATCTCATTTTGGACATAATCTCAATGATAGAGGAGTAAAGAGAGGGTGAGAGGCCAGATGTGGAGGACATAAAAAATGAAAAACAAAAGAGGCTGAGCTCATCTCCAGCCTGGGAGGCATCCTGCGCTGATCGGATTTATCAGAGTTCCCAAGTGTGGTGGTGACAAATCCTTTTTCCTGGCTTCTTGCCTTACACAAGATTAATAAATAATGAGCTCAATATTTTAGGAAAGAATTATTTCATTATCATGTCTTTCTAAAACATTTACTTTGGTTACTAGCCATTATTGATTTATATTTAAAACACTGCATATTATGATAAATGTCTATAGAAATCTTAGCCTGAAGACAGCATGACACAGCATACATATGCATAATGCATGTCTAATTGGACACAAAGAGACTGTTTTCAAATGAATGATAATCACTTTCTAATATCACCTGACAATTATATTCTTTATTTTGATTTCATAGATTTGAAAAAGACACCTTGAAAAATATAAATTTCAGAGTATTTTTTGGAAGTTAAATGTTCTGATTTCTCCTGTCTCATAGCAGAAAGCATCATTCACAGGATAGGCGGGAGAGGTGGGCATCAGTAGATGGAAGCTAAAAGCAGTTCTAGGCAGGCACAGAGAGCTTGTCCTGGCAGGGGTTTCCTGGAGGAACCCTGGTTAGATAGTCATCTTTCAAATCAGCCTTTCTCCGAGAACAACTGCCACCATTTAGAGATTAGTTATCTCTGCTGATTTATTGTCTGGAATAAAAGAATCACAATTCTCTTCCCAATGAGCAGAAATATTTTATATATTTCTCTGATGTTAAAGGGGGAGAAGTAGCCAAAAACATAGATGAATGCAGTTGTGTAATATCTAGCAACTACCACTGTACATCATAAACATTCAGTTCATGATTAGTGTCATCCAAAAATGGAATTAATTTAATCCAAACCAGATGAATGAGGAAAGTAGCTACTGTGTAAATAGTTCGTTTGTTACTTGTCCAAATAGAAAACAAACTAGCTATAAATCATGTTTGGACTATTTAAAAGGCTCTCATAGTTTTGTCAGGATAACATTAATTTTTGGAATTTTCAGAGTGTAATATTTTCCAGAGATAAACTCTGAAGGGTTAGATGAACAAATAGACACATAAAATATTTTAAGCGATATAGCAGTGAATTTCTTCCCTATGCTTTTTCAGTTTTAGGCTGGGACTGCTTTTTTTTTCTAGTAATGCTATTAAGGTGTTATTTTAAACTAGAGCATTTGTGGGGGGAGGGTCCCTCAGCCCAGCCTATGCCCTCTTGCAGTCTGGGGCCCCTTGGGGGATGTCCATCTGTTGGCTTAGGCATGCTCCCCAGGGATCGGGCCTAAGCTGGCAGTCAGACATCACTCTGGCAGCCCAGGAGCCCTTGGGGGATGACCACTTGCCAGCAGGGAGCAGGCTTAAGCTGCAGTTGGACATCCTTAGCTCTGCTGAGGTGACAGGAGAGGCTCCCGCCATCATCACTGTGCTGGCAACCGTCAGCCTGGCTTGTGGCTGAGCAGAGCTTGTGGGAGCACACTGACCACCAGGGGGCATCTCCTGCATTGAGCATCTGCCCCCTGGTGGTCAGTTGCTGTCATAGTGACCAGTCATTCTCAGTGGTTCTGCCGTTAGGGTCAATTTGCATATTACCCTTTTATTATATAGGACAGAGGCCTGGTGCACAGGTGGGGGTCGGCTGGTTTTCCCTGATGGGTGTCCTGCTGGAGTACCTGGCCAGCCTGGGTGAGGGGCTGATGGCTGTTTGCAGGCTGGTCAAACTCCCCGGTGGGGACCCTCACTTCATGGGAGTGTGGCGAGCTTGGGTGAGGGGCTTAGGGCCGTTATCAGGCTGGCCATGGCCACGGGCTGGAAGCAGGTATCTGGGATTTATTTAACTTCTAGAATTGAAACTTTGTTGCCTTGGTCCCACTCAAAGCCTAGGTTGCCCCTGGCAACCCAGGTTCCCAGCCCCTTCTTGAGCAGAGGCCACGGCTGCAGCCGGCTGGAAGCAGGTATCTTGGGTTTATTTACCTTCTGTAATTTAAACTTTGTTGCCTTGAGCAGAGCTCAGGGCCTGCAGGGCAGGTGGGAATCTTGGCTTTCTCCATCACTGGGGCAACACAAGTCTCCTGCCTCGCTACAGCTCCCTGGCTGCTGTCATCTTTGTGATGGAGTGAGGTTAATTTGCATATTACTCTTTTATTAGATAGGATAGGTACACAGAAACTATTTTGTTTGTAGACCCAGTGTTCCATGACACATCCACAGTAGAAGAAGGAAAGTCTTTGTGGTATTTGCTTTAGACCACTATTTCTTGGCTACATGTCCTTTATCTACTTTAGCAAAAGGCAAGCAATAAAGTTTTCAGTGGAGAATGCCATTAGGTAACTGTCTATCAGTATGTAAATGGTCAGAGTTCCATCTAGGTCCTCAGCCAGATGTCCAGCCCTCCCCCTCCCATTCTTTTACACTTACAATGGTTAAGACCAGTGAAGAAGACAGGAGAAAAGAAGTAGCAGCGCATCTCTTTAGATAAAGTTTGAATCCCTCCCCCTTCAAAACCAAAATTCTCTCGGCAAGGCAATACTTCTTCCAGCATATCACTTTCCTTCTTTCCCCCATTTTCTTGGTACTAACCTCTTCTTTAGGGTTAGTGTCTGTGCTGAATTTTTAACTCTCTCTCTTTTCTCTTCCTGTCCTCCCTTGGATTCTGAAGCCTGAGATTTTTTTCATTAAATGATAGATTGAATCAGTTCTATTTCTTATCCTGAGACTTCATATTCACATGCTTTGGGTATAAAGGCAACCAAGATAATGCAGCACCATTTTATTGAACATTAGAATGAGATATTATCTTGAGACTAGGTTCTGTGTTATTCATTTTTATACTTCTCCCTCTGATGTATGGAGCAGTTAGCACACTGCTTGGCACACAATAAAAGGCAATCAATAAATAATTGATGGAAAATGGAGTTCAGATATACTTGAGTTCTAGCTTTGGCCCTCAGTAGCTGAGCCACAGGAAACTTCCGTTTCCTCTGTTGTAAAACAAGAATAATATAGACCTTATGTAGTTATTATGCTAACTAAATGAGATAACTTATTTTAAAAGTGCCTTGCAGAGATCTCAGAGCATAGTAGGTTCTCAATAAATATTCATTCCCTTGTCTGTGAGTTGGTCATTTCATTTTTCTGAACTGTACTCCTTATTTGTCAATAAGAGAATAAGAATATTTTGTGGAACTTCCTGACAGAGTTGTATTGAGGATTAAATAAGTTATAAAGGTATTGAAATCCTTATCAAACAGAGATTAAAAAATCCATGAATGGATTTAAAAAATTTAAGAACAACTCTATTGTTGAGAGATTATTTTCAAGGACAGTGTATTTATACTCTTAAAAGATGTTCATGCATTTGTGACCTCTTGGTGTATATATGTATATCATGGTGGCTAGTGGGAGGGTTGTGAGGCAATTCTGTTTGGGTTTGAAATCTGTCTCTAACACTTTCCAGATATATAATCTTGGGCAACTTCCTAGTGCCTTGGTTTCCTCATTGGTGAGATGGCAGCTGTAAGAGAGCTGACCTCATGGGCTATGATGACTAAATGAGGCAATGTATAGAACATGCTTTGAGCAGAACTTGAGGAGTGCTAAGTTTTCAGCATGTCAGATATTGCTTTAAAAGAATCATCTTTTTGTGTGTGTTTGTTTTCATTTAAATTAAGAATATGTCTTGACAACTTCAAATTATTGGTCAACTCCTTCTTTTCATTCTCCTCTATGGAGAAATATCATATCATATTTTGATCCAAACAAAAAGGATGTAAGATTAAAAAAAAAAAAATGGAGACAACTGGAGATCCTTCACTTCACAATATTCATATTTTATATAAAAGCTAAGGGTTTTTGTGTTTTTTTTTGGTTTTAAAATTTTATATAAAAGCTAGAAAGGGACTTTTGTGGACAAATACTAGGCATTTTACAGAATCCAAGATCAGCTAGGTCATGGGAGCATGCTCAGTCCTTTGTTTCAATTTTTCTCTGTGTGCTAGCTTTATTTACCGCTTTGCAGACATGTTTCCACTGGTTTGCCTTGATTTGGTTCTCCTTGCCTGTCTGTGATGTGGGATCATGAGGGAAAATATGGTTGTCAAGGAACCACCACTGAAAGGTGATGTGAGTTTTAGAAAAAGGAGCTGACTATGTGCTGAGCAACACGTGGAGGTTTTTACTGGAGATTTTCACGTAAAATAAATATGTAACATCAAAACAGAAAATCTTTCAGTGTTATAAATTAAAACATTGACATCAAAACAGAAAATCTTTCAGCGTTATAACTTAAAATATTATTTTTAGATACCCACAAAAGTAATAAAAATACTTTATTGCAATCAACTACGTATATTATTCCAAAACGGGAAGTGCTCATTCGTTTACTGACTGAACATATATGAGCGTCATGTGTTTTTGATGTATTTTGAATGGAGAGCTCAATGCTGTTTAATATTCATTTTAATATTCAATTTAAAAGCCAACAAAAAATAAAAATTACTTGACTTTTAACAGTGAGCCAGAAAATGATGCATTGTAAAATTCCTACAAATTTTTAAAACCTTTGTATTTCAAGTTGATCATTTGGTTTTTCAAGTAGAATTTATACTCATGGAGTAGCTACAGTAGCCCACTCATGTAAATTCCTGGTTGGCTACATCTTTAGTCTGTCTCCCGGTTGTTTTTGGAGGCGTTAATCACTTCTAGGTTGATAGAAGTTGGCAGACAAAGCATCAAGGAGCTGTTGTGTTGTCTGTTGATTTAGGGCCAGAGCCCCTGCTCCTGTCCTGAATTAGATTCATTGACAAGATTCCCCTCACCACATCCCTTTCCCGCAAACTTTGTTTTAAGACTTTTAAGGTTCCATTGGATCTAAAGAGCTTAGATTTGGGAAGTGAGTAGGGAAGTCAAATCTGGGAGGATGAGTGAGAGGAAGAGGGAGAGCAGGAGACCAAGGAAAAGATCTTTACAATTTGTGAATTTAGATAAGTTTGCATTAGCCTGATAACATCTCAGCACTTTAGCTTATAACCCAGAAACAGGTTTATATATATATTTTGTAAAGAAATGTGCATGCAGAGTATAAAATAAAGCACATGGCATTTATCTTTAGTTTTTAGTAGCACTTGCAGCTTGTAACAAAATAATATATGGTTTCTTTGGCTAAAATTACTAATATGAATTTAGCAATGATTATAGAACATGCAATTATTTGGCAATTCTGGCATTAAACAAATTAGCAGGTAAGAACTTTAAAATTAAAATGACTCTCCATTGGGAAGGCCAGGGTGGAAATAGAATTCTGTGCTCCATCATTTGAGCCCTCACCAGGGTCCATGCATAACCAACTATGACCATGAGAGTGGAAAGACATGAGTGCACATGGCCGCAGAAGAAGGTGTCGGTGACATTATTACTGAACTGGCAAGCGTCCTTGAGTGTAACCAGCAGGCTCTGGGTGTGCACGACAGGTATCCATGGAAACTCAAAGTGTTGAGAACTGCCACGCACCTTCTCCAAATGTTAATTGCAACAGAAACCACATGTTTAAGGAGTTATCCTAAAAAATAAAATAAGATTGGCAGACAGAGCCTCTACAGTGGTTTATATTTTGCACATTGATTTAATTGACGGTTGATGTCAGGTAGTACAAATATTTGATGATGATGGCAAAGTCAGCCACCATGTCCTAAGTCATGAAAAATCTTTCACCAAGCATTAAGAGAGATGATCATTTACAAGGTTTCAGGCGGCCTTGGAGAAATCATGCATTGGATAATTTGATCTGATAATTCTCTTTATGATAGAGCTTATCTTCAAAGAATAAGAGTCTTCATAATTTACTCCAACCTGCTGTTATCTCTGATACCACACAGCTGACCTTTCAGAATTTTATAGGTTTGATTTCTTTAATCAAGTATCTGATCCTTTGAGGACAAAAACTGAATCCAGAAAGTTTTCCTTCTTTTCATTTATAAAATGAGCATATAAAATGAGATAACCTATAATTTTAAAAGATATGTCTTCTTAAAAAAAAAGCATCGAAAGTGCTGTGAGTGGTAACTAAACTTATCTGCAGAAATTCATGGAAGGAGGCAATATCTTGATTTTGTAAGTCAATCATTTTACATGCTTGGGATCCAACTGGGAAGAACTGAGAATACAGAAGAATTTGTTACAGGGAATCATGGAGTTGGAAGTAAAACAACAACAAGAAAAAAAATGGGGGCTCTCAAAGTTAAAATAATAACAAAAACAACAAAAAAACCAGAACATGTCTTTTTCCTATGTGTATTTACTTTTAAAAAATTACTGGTAAGATTTGCTATTGTTAAGAGTAAGCTAAACTATGGGTCTTTCTTTTCATTCTTGTTTTAGGCTTTCTTGGACATTGGATTCGTGCCTGAAATTCATTTATATTTACTAAAACCTGTATAGGGGTTTTCTTAGATGCTTCTGTGATTAAAAGAAGTTACACTTTTAGCTACTTTAGCACTTACAACATTTCCCCCTAACATCTAAGTTGCTCGAGGCATGTCTACGTCTCTGACATTGGTTGGAAAGGAAGATTCACATTTCACTTTCTATAGTTATTTTCCGTAAACAGGTGTGTGGAAACAGAGAACAGAATAGATGGGGCCAGGAGGCAGGAAGTGATAGCTTGCCAAGATAGAAAAAGTATGGAGTTTATCAAACAAATGACTTCTTTTCAGAGAGAATTTTCAGTATTTGAATAGAAAACAGTTTCAAAAAGGACCGAAGCCAGAGAGTATGGACTTGTTCTGATGCCTGCTGCCCAAGTGAACAATCGGGCTGCTGGATCTACTTACAGTAAACAAGACAGATTTGGCCCTAATTAACTCTGTTTTAAAGCAATACTATTTGTTTCAGCTCTGTTCCCTTTTCTGCTGTTTATGTTTCCATTGTCTCTCTTCTTTATGATCTTTTTCTCTTCACCCTGAGGCTTTGCTTTCTCTTCCTTCTCCCTCCTCTTTCTTCCCGTTTCCCCCTCCCCTTTATTTAATCTCATCCTTTTTTTAAATAGTCATAAAATGAAGTGTTTTTAATATTAAACCTTAATTTCTGCTAACATTTTACTAGTTTTACATTTTTGCAAATAAAATTCATTTATGATACTTCCTAAATTATTTTCTCTTTGAATCATTTAAACTTTTTCAAAGATACACACATCTTGGTAGAAGAGAAGTAATTAATCAGTGTATGTTTTATGTGGAATACTCGGTGATT
Source organism: Murina feae (assembly GCA_004026665.1). Classification (NCBI taxonomy): domain Eukaryota; kingdom Metazoa; phylum Chordata; class Mammalia; order Chiroptera; family Vespertilionidae; genus Murina; species Murina feae. The sequence goes on along the minus strand of PVJC01013915.1, from coordinate 19,734 downwards.
TTACACATTTAAAATGACTATTTAGAAAGAGATCATAGAGAGGCTCTACTACTCCAGGAAGAAGTTTCAAGGAATAAGCAGCCTAAACCACAGAGTTTCCAAACTACTTTATAACTAGAACAGCAGCAGATACTTTCCTCGGTACCATTGCACTACTTTTCTAATCAGTTCCACGTGAGTACCTCCATCACTGGTTGGAAAGGAAGATTTGCACTTCACTTTCTATAGTTCTTTTCAGTAAACAGGTGGGTGGAAACATAGAGAACAGCATAGATGGGGCCAGGAGACAAGAAGTGATAGCTTACCAAGGTAGAAAAAATACAGAGCACGTCCTTAGGTTCAGGTAAGACTTAGGTTTAACTGGCTTCCTCTTCTCACGGCAGAGCTTAATAACCACCGAGTCCCATTGGATCTGAGCAGGATGGAGAGTGCCACTCCAGAGGAGAATGTCATCAGGATAATGCTGACCCCACGTATTATTCTCTGTAAACATTCTAGATCCCCTGAATGGAATTTTCCACATGGCAGGTGAGAATCCAGCACCTGGGACTCCAGCCATAGCAGAATATATGGAGGGACATAGTATAGCTCTTTCCTCCACACAACCCACTAAGGTTAGATGAGAAATATCATTTACTCTCATGGCAGAAATTTACTTTAGCTAACAGGACATCTTCAAACACTCTTCCCTTGGCTTCTGTAACATCTCATTCTCTTCATTTTTTCTCTTACTATTCTTTATGCTTTATAAGTGCATTCGTTATTTAGCATATATTAACTTTTATTTCATAAGTATCGGCGATCCTTCATTGAGACAATTCTCCCCCATGTGACATTTGATGAACTTTGTTTATTCTAAATTTACTCAGGATACAGAGACAATGGGATAAAGTAAATGAAGCTAGTGTTAAGTTGGAGCGGTCCTGAAGTGGTTCAAGTAGGATGCTGTATTTGGTCAGGACTGATGAAAAGTACTTAAATATTTCAATGAAATAAAAATTAAAGTTTTATTTGAAATCTGCATGATATTGTTCAATATACTGCTTATTTCTTCTAGGAAAGGTAAGGAAGCTGAAAGGAAAGCATTTAGGCAGAAAACATTGTATTTTTATTTGCTGATACAACCCTAAAAAAGTAAAATGCAAGTGACCACAAAGGATTATAATCTGAATACCAGGCACAGCACTTTTCTGTTTGGATTAGACAAACATGAGCCAAAGAGCAATATTTCTACGTGTTTTTGTCTGGGAGCAATGAAATTGAAGTACTGTGTGACTTCTGAAACATGATTATTTTCCAGGTCTTGTAGCTATGCCTGCACAGGGCTAGGTTGCTGTTCCCTTTCTTGGTGATTTAATCAAATGCTCTAAAATCTTTCTGGATCTCTTTCTTGCTCCATAATAAAAATCATTGTTCTTACACAATTTAAGAGCTTTAAAGAGTAGATATGAGATAAAGAAAATGGAGACAGCATGCAGAATAGACATATTAGATGGCTCAACCATTAACTATTTAAATAGCTGTAATTTGGGGGAGAGGTTTTTAATCCAGTGAGCATCTATTATTTGGTTATTATATGGCAGGTGTTAAGTTTAGTGCCCCCATACAAATTGCTCTATTTAAGTTCAAATAAACATTATTATGCGGACACTATTTATTTTACTATCACCTTTTCCCCTTGTTTTTCAGATAGACAAATCCAGGCACAAGCTTATTCAGTAATTTTCCTGAGGACACACAGACACTAAGTGGGGCCAGAATTTGAACTTGGGTATTCTGACCACACGGTATTGACTTAAACACTCCAGCTCAGGTATTTTCTTTGCATTGTATGCCTCCGGCCAAGACAAGAAACACTGACCGTGGAAGTCACAGCAAGGCAGATATAGGCTGAATATAAGGAACTTTCTAGTGAGGTCTGTGCCAAGTAGAATGGAGTGCTTCAGAAATGATTGACATCCGCTTGGTTGATATTCAGTTTAAGATGGAATGAAGATTCATTGGAAAGATTGTAGTGGATGTTTTTCCGTTAGGCCAAAGCTCTTTTTCTTCCTGTCCTGGAGTCTATGATAGTGTGAAAAAAATTTATGTCTATACCTTGCCATCAGGAGTAGCTGTCTTTTAAGCATTTTGCACAAAGTGTCCCCTTGATTGGATCTAGCTTTCAGTTTCTTTTACAAAGATCCACATTAGGCTTGCAAATGGAATCTGAACATGGAAGAGGAAAGATAATAAACTTCAAAGCATGGGAAGAAGATGAGAAAGAGAAGGCCAAAAGCAAAAAAATAAATGAGAAACGGATAAGCCTCTGTTCTTGTTAAATTAATAGTGTAGAATTGCTTTTAAATTTCTTAATTAAAATGGGTATCTGTGTACAGATATTTCTTAGTTTATAAACATACTAGCTTTTAAGAAGTTGTTTGTTATTTCCACTTGTTTTGAAGTTCAAAGTGACTAAGTAAGATTCAAGTCCAGAATATATTTTTATACAATAGGCTAACAAGTGAGTTCTTCAGAGATTTGCAATTTTGGTTAGTGTAGCCCAAAGGTGTCTATCTTGTTGAGATCTTTACAAAGTCAGTCAGTATTCTATATGTTGTTGCTAAGACTAATCTGCATATACTACTTGAACCATATATCAGATACCAGTTAAACTTTTGTAATGAAAATTTAATCAGTGGTATTTTACATGATCAGCCTTTTAATTCTCAAACTCCTATATTTCTCCTGAATTAATAGTAGTTTTTAATTTTTTTTGTGTGAATTATCATCACTTGCTAATTATCAGTTGCCTACATACAGAATTTTTCCTAAGTCAAATGATTGACTCTTTATCCTTTAGAAGTATTCTTACATTTGAAACACTCACTCTCTATGAATTATACAATATTTTTATTGTATCACTTTCATTTAGAACATATTTTTTAGCATAATCATATGTCCATTTTTACTGACATTTGAGAGTCATTTCTTTTTTATTTTACTGGAAAAGACAGTGTATCGATCAGTATAGTTTAGTTTAAGTTACAGTAACAAAGATATCGAAGTCTCAGTGGCTTAATAGGGCTGCATTTAGTTGCTCATGCTGCATGTTCACTGTGGGTGGGTGGTGGAGGTGGGAATTTAATAACACCAAGCCGTTCCTCGTTATCTATCCTGCGCTGGCTCCATTTCCGTGTGATCCTTCAAAGTTCTCAGCTCCAGAGGAAAAAGGCAAGAGGTTAGCAGTGGCAATTAAATACTTCATTCCAGAATGGCACGCATATGCTACTTCCTCTCACACTTTTATTGGCGAAATCAAGACACTTTACCACTCTTGACTTTAAGGAGGTGGGAAGCACAATCCTTTGGTACTTAAAAGGACAGAAAACATTGCTAAGACACTGGATTTTCACTTTTTAAAACACTCTCAAATCTAAGCACACGCACCTAACACGTGCCTTACCTGGTTAACAGGCAAGGCTAAGGCTGAGACCATGTGGCTGCACTGGGAATCTGTTGACGGTGGCCAGAGTTGATGTACTTTATTCCGGATTGAAGCTGTGTATCTGTGAGGGCATTGTAGTTGAAAATACATTGATTTCAGTAACACAAGGCTGGGATGAACTGATTGGCATAGACCTTCAGTGGTTTCCTATGATGCAGATCTGTTTTGGGAGAGCTGATCAGTAGGTCAGCAAAGTCTCAGAGAAATATCCGAGCCACTTGCTGGGTGCTGAGAACCCTGAACCAGGCCCGCTTTGTAAAAGTGACAAGGAAACAATGAAGAAGATACTGATTTTACTAAAATAATAAATAGAGTTCGCTTTTCATACCACAGATTTCACATCCACAGATTCAATAAAATGTGGATTGAGAATATTTGGGGGGGAAAAATTAATCCCAGGAAGTTGCAAAAAACAAAATTTGAATTTTGTTTAGCACCTATGCTAAATCTACGTGAAGGAAGTGATGTGTAGGCATGCTCTACTGAAGCCTGTAACAAAAAACAGATTATATGTAAACTCTATGGCATTTCACCATCCTATATAATAAAAGCCTAATATGCAAATCAACTGAATGACAGAATGACCAGTTGGCAGGGGATGGGGCCGAAGAGTGGGTGGTGCCAGGCCAGCCAAGGTGGGAGCCAGTGGGAAGAGGGAAGGGACGGCAATCGGGGGATGGTGGTGACTGGCGGTGGTGGAGGAGTGATCAGAGGGTGGAGGCAGAACTGCCCCCTGGTGTTCAGTGCACTCCCACAAGGGGAGCGCCGCTCAGCCACAAGCCCTGCTGAAGGCTGGCGAGTGTAGCAGCTGTGGTGGGAGCCTCTCCTGCCTCTACAGCAGCATTAAGGATGTTTGACTCCCTGCAGGGCCTAAGCTGTTAGTGGGACATCCCCCAAGGGCTCCCAGACTGTAAGATGGCATAGGTCGGGCTGAGGAAACCCTTCCCCCGCCCTGAGTGCATGAATTTTTGTGCACTGGGCCTCTAGTTTTAAATAAGGCATGTGAACTTCCAGGGATTTTGGTATCCTGGGGGGGGGAGGGGGAGGGGGGAGTGTCCTGTAGCTAATCCCCCGTGGATACCAAAGGAAAATTATACCTTGAAAAGGCATTAGCCTAGTGGCACAAGGTAAAATTTGGGCCATAATCTACAGATAACAAATTCAGAAATGGCTTCAATTACCTTTTGTTCATTTAAAATGAATAATCTTTTAAACCAATGTTCAGGGGTAGATCAGAATGGTGTTTACAGAGCCTTCAAGGTCTCTGAAAAGTTACCCTTAATGTGTTTATTTTAAATGTACTTAAACTTAGACATTACTTATGCCCCTAAACCCTTTTCCTAAGCCTTCAGGCACTCTCTTTATATAGTTTACCTATAATTTACTGAAGATAGTTAAAAGTTAACAAGCCTAAAAGTGACAATCCTTAGAAAGAAACTAACTCACTTTTTTTTCTGCAGAGATCAGAATGAATATTGCTTAGAGTTCTTTCAGAAATGTTTTGCTTAGCAGCCCAGCCCAGTAAAAAATTAGTAATGTTTTTTACTAATATTCCCTTGGAGAATGATTTAATCATTAGAGAAATATATAAGGTATCCACACTAAGTTTTTCTTGTCTTTAGATAATGATTAAGTGTGTTCAGTAATTTGAAAGAAAATGAAATGTGAGCAATAATTAATTAAAAGTTTCTTATTTTTTCTCCCTCTTAACTCTCTACTCCTTTGAAGGATATAGGGTATAATTTTGTGCTTCCTGGCCAGAGCTAGACTTCATATGATGGATGATCACCTAGGTTAATCAAGAGAAACTGTAAACTCCTCTCAGTAGGTTAACCCAGCATCATTGCTGACTTAGGGAGCCCTGTTCTATCACCAAACTACACTGTCGATTTAGACCTTTGAACTTCCCAAACTTTCTGGCACAAAACAGATCTAACTCACACACATAATTGTTTAAAGGAAATTTTTTATTTCTGAAGTGATAGAAATAATTTCTGTTCACTAGCAGGAAATAAATAACATTATTATTATTATTATTATTATTATTATTATTTTAATTTTTTATTTCAGAGCAGAAGGGAGAGGGATAGAGAGATAGAAACATCAATGATGAGAATCATTGACTGGCTGCCTCCTGCACACACCCTACTAGGGATTGAGCCCACAACTCAGGCATGTGCCCTTGACTGGAATCAAACCCAGAACCTTTCAGTCAGCAGAACAACACTCTAGCCCACTGAGCCAAACCAGTTGGGCTATAAATAACATTTTTAAAGAGAAAGGTACAGCTAGCTACTGAATGGCCTGATTGTAATCAAAATTAATTCTAGCACATTTCCACCAGATGGCATCCCCCTTTTGAACTTTGGAAAGAGATTCTGAAGGTGAAGAAAAGCCACTCTCATTTTTAGAAACAGAATTGATTCTGGAAAAGATTTCTAGCCAGTGAGATTGAATCAAAGAAAATAATATGCAATACTCATTTTAAAAACTATTCTAAGATGCTCCCAAAGTAAAATATGTTTAACTTGAGGCAAATTAGGTCTATGCCAATAAAGCTAATCCTAGTTTAACCTGAACTCCCCAAGACTTAAGTTCCACTAGATTGTAATTTTCATATGATCTTTCTAGCTAGCTCTCATTTGGGTGCTTCTTTTAACTTATAAGAAAGAATAGCATCCAGAGTGTATTTAGCAATTGAGTGTCCTAAATAAATACTTAATTTAATTTGTAAATGAATTATCAACTTGCCAGTTGAAAATTTGTAGGTAAAACATTTAACATTTTGTCCAAAACCATGGGTTGGCAGGGTAGATCTTCCAAGTTAAACAATACAGGGCCAAGTCTGCTGCCTGCACACTTCCTGTCCATGCACTGGGCGCTTTCTGATCCTCTGGCTACTAGTAAACTCTCACATTATTCTTGCTCTTTTTCGGTGGCCTTTTTGTGTGGATCTCTTAGAGCATAGCATTCCTCAAAGATGTCACCCCAACACAAGCAGTCAGTGGAAAAGCATCTCAGTTCATAGACCTGTATTCACTAAAGACATTAATTTTACTGAGCAGTTCAAATTCCACGACGTCTTTTGTTATCTTTGGGTGATAAGCATGCTGAGAACTCAGGAACAGATCTTTGTCATTTAGAGAGAACAAGAGCAAGTGAGAGAGATTCATCTAAAAATGCATATTTGAGGCTGCAAGGCAAGGCTTTTTGTACTTCTTGCTGCTTATATGTGATAAGTAGAGGATGGCCTGAGCTTGGAGAATTCAAAAGTTACTGAGGACTGTCAGGGAGACTGACTTAGTTGGAATTAGAAAGGTTTTTCAGAAATGCCTTCTATGACCCTTGCTTAAAAATGAGATGTCATGGTTTCCCACAATCCACTACATATGGGTGCTCAGTTTGATAGTAACTTTTTCTTATCACTATATTTTCTAAAAGATAAGATTATCAGTGTCTCACCTTATGAGATAAAATGAAAACATAAGGGAAACTTAAGGTTTTTGTAATGATATTCTTTCTTCAGATATTGTCGTTATTGATTTTTTAGTTCAGCCTATACTTTAGACTCACTTCTTAAGACTTCTCAACCTTTCTACCAACACCTTACTCTTTAAATGTGAGCTCCTTGTCTTAAGAAATGAACAACTATAGTTTGCTGTGCTTGCGGAAGGGGGTGGGGGGGAAGGAGGCGGGGAGGGAATTTCACACTAATTTCATTTGGAATTGCAGAGCCAATATGATAGAAAGCTACCAGACTGGTTCCTGGGCTCTCTGAAGAAAGTCTCCTGAGTAAGAGCTATGCCTGAAGTAGCTGTTCAAACTTCAGTTCACGAGGTTACATTAAATATACCCTCCGAGGACCATGGGTTGAGAGTATTCAGACTGACCTTCATCTTGATCTTACCTAGCAGGAAACAGACCTGGGGACAAGTTATCTAGCATGATGAGCCTCATATTTTACCTCTCTCCTCCATGCCCTATAGTTTGCAAGGGAAACACCTGCAGGGAGCATAATGGTAGTCACACAGAGTTTGTCGGGGAAGAGTTATGAAACCAACTCCACATTTGTTTGTTTTTCTTATTAGTAGAGGAAATAACATGGGCCTTAGGCATGTATTCAAAGGTATATCCTGGTCACATTTGTTTGTCTCACACAGGGTAACCTATCAGCCTCCTTTCAGAAATATTGCAAAGTGATTTTTTACTTGAAAAACAGGAAAAATAAAATTTATAGCTATAAAAACCTCCCCTTGTAACTCACTTATAAATATTTAACTTTAATATATACTTAAAATATCTTATAGTTATGTGTATGGCTTCATTTTTAGCATTAGTAGGTAATGGGTATACATAGAAAAAGATTGGATTCTTACCTCATTTGAGGTTATAATCTAACAGAATAGGCTGATATATGCATATGAATTAGTTAAACAATGATGCAAACTAATATACGAACAAGTATCAAAGTTGTTCATAGGAGCAAATGTACAGTAGTTCACTGAAGTGGGAAATCCAGCAAGACTTGGGCAGACCCTGAGAGATGGATTTCATGCCAATTAATGAACAGGGATAGGAAAGAGCATGAAGGAAGCTGAGAAAGAGCAGGAGCATGTGAGGGTCATGAGGAACAAGTCTCCATGGCGGAGAGAAACCCGTACTGGTGAGTGCGCAGATGAATGTGTACAAGGAACATGAGGCAATGTTATTTCAGGGTGAGGAGTTTGTACTTGGTCCTCTAGGCCATGGAGAGCCTTTTGAGTCACAGAAGGATGTGACTGATGAAAGTGGTCTGGCAACGATCTGTAGGCTAGAGAAGAGGGGGAAAAAGGTGGATTGTTGCACAGTGTAGGTGTGAGGTGATGGTGCACATTCACTGGGTTCATCTGAAAGCCAACAAGACTCTTAAACGCCTGTAAGTCACTAAATGTAAAACACACTAAACATATATAGAGACACACATAATGTTCATGGAAAGCATACTCGCTGCTCTCCACTTCCCGGAGAATGACTCTTCACTATCATACGCAAGCCCCGGGAGAAGCACATTGAAAGCTGAGTGAATTTCTTACCCTGCCTTTGTTCTTGATGTGCCTGCATCTAGGTCGTATGTTGTGTTCATTCCATTTCTTGGTATTCCCTAATCACTATATTGCAAACAGGGAGGGTTCTGCTTGTACAGAAAGTTTTCTTTTTTTTTTATGGTTCTTCAGGCCTCATGATTATAAGTAAATTTAAATCAGAAAGAGTGTTCTCTCTTTGTTACAGAATTAAAAAGTCTTCAAGTGACATGGTTACATTTTTAAAGGCGATCTTAGCCGCAGTCAATTCCAGAACAATTCCTAAAGACCTTAGGAATGCAAACCCCATTTGTTGTATGCAAGTGGGAAATAAGTTGTCTTTAAAAGAAAAACAATAAACTGACCAGTGTGGCTCAGTGGTTGAACATCAACCTACGAACCAGGAGGTTAGAGTTTGATTCCAGGTCAGGGCACATGCCTGGATTTCGGGCTCAATCCTTACTGTGGGGTACATAAGAGGCAGCCAGTCAATGGTTCTCTCTCATCATTGATTTTTCTATTTCTGTCTCCCCCCACTTCCTTCTAAAATCAATAAAGATATATAAGTAAATAAATAATAAGTAAATAAATAAATAAACTATTATGCCCATTTTTCATGATCCCCAAAGACCTCCAGTGAGCCCCAAATCTGATGCAAAAGCATAGAGCCTTTATTCGAGCTAGCTCGAGCTCAATCTCACACACACTCACTGACACAGTGGTAGGGCGGGGAGAGAGAGTGAGTTTCAGGAGAACAATAGGTTTTATGGGTGGTCTGGAAGTAGTGGGTGGGGTAATGTTGGTGGCCGCTGTTGATTGGTCGAGGGAAGGGTCAGGGTTTGGTTGCACAGGGGGCAGGATGCAGTTAGCCTAATTGGGACTTGGGTCATTTCCTCTGCATCCCTATTGGCCAGTTTGAAAGGGGGGGTTGAGTCAGTTTTGCACCGCCCTTTCAAATCAACAACCTATACATTTTAGCAGAAAGGCACATAAATCTAACATAGTGAGATCTCTGATGCTTTCAATATAAAAAGGAAGAATACTGTAAATAACACAGATATTTAAAGCTTGGTTCTAACTAGTTTTTCCAGACCCTGAGAAAAAAATAGAAGAGGAATAATGTTATTATTCAAAATCTGTGAAGTTCTGAAACAGATTTCCTATTATTGTAGTACCTATACCTTTTAAAAAATATTGCTTGCAAGTTAACCTTGATTTATTGTTCTCTGTGTTACAAAGTCCTCTGGGCTATCTCTCTACAATGAAGTAAAAATAGAGATGAAAATTACATTAATTCACATTTTTGCTTCAAGTCTCTGGTGGGCTAATCAAGAATCTCTGTACCAATCAAGGTTCTTCAGAGAAACGGATAAAGATTTACTGGCGACCAGGAAGACCAGGGAAATAAGGTCTCAGTCTGAATCCGAAGACCTGAGAACAGGAGTTCTCAAGTTTGAGGCAGAGATGGATGTCTCAGCTCAAGCAGAGAGTGAAATTGCCCTTCCTGTGCCTTTTTGTTCTACTCAGGCGCTCAAAGAATTGGGTGATGCCTATTTGCATTGTTGAGGACAATGCTTTACTCAGTCCACCTATTTGGAATGCTAGTCCCTCTCAGACACCCCCAGAAATAATGCTTTACCAGCTATCAGAGCATCCTTAGCTCCTTCAAGTTGACACATAAAATTAACCATCACAGTCTTAACGGCTTTAGTGTGCAATTAGATGATTCAAATGTGACTCAAATGGTGATCTTTCAGAAGACATTTAACGTCCCTTTTATCCCAAATAGCATTCAAGTTTATTCAAATTTATATTTAGAAGGGGGGAGGGAGGCAATGATGATTCCATTAGTCCATTATTATGTACTTACTATTCTGATAAGTACTGTGAAGGAAAATTGTATATTGCTATTAGATATAGGAGAAAACACATATGCATGGGGATTCCCTGAGGAGGTGATGTTTAAGCTAAAATTGAAAGACTGATCAGTTCTAGTTCTAGCTAGTGAAGGAAGATGAGTAGCAGGGAATAGAGCATGCCAGCAGAAGGAACAGCATATGGGAAGGACCTAAAACAAGAAGAAGCTGGCAAAAGAGGAATAGAAAGAACAATTCAGTGTTATTGAAGCTCAGAAAGTGTGGTAAATTACATATATATACTAGTAATTATTAACTTCCTATCTGTTCCTGGATGCCACCATGTCCACTGACTTTGAGACTTGACCACATGACATTCTTTGGACAATGAGATGATATGTATGGACATGACATTTTTTATGTATGAGCTATAACTTCCAATGTTAAGAATAGTGGGAAGTCACTGAAGCAAGTTATTGGAATAATTCGAATCTATGTATATAAAAGCCTAAGTGACTGAACGTCCGGTAGACTGGTCATTATGATGCACACTGACCAACAGGGGGCAGATGCTCAATGCAGAAGCTGCCCCCTGGTGGTCAGTACACTCCCACAGTGTCAGCACTGCTAAGCTGACAGATGGGCACCAGATGCTGGACTCATGGCTGGCAAGCGCAGCTGTGACAGCATAAGCTTCTCCCATGGACGCTCCCTCTGCATGCCCCTCCCTGATCTGGACCAGGACTGGGACCAAGACCAGCACTGGGACCAGCATTGGGACTGACTGGGAACAAGCCCATGGCTGCTTCTTAGTCATGAGCATGCCAGTATTGCCCTAGGATGGGCATGTGGAGACCACAGTGGAGCAGCAGTGAGCCTGCTGAGCAGTGGCAACGACAGACACAAAGGGGCTGGGTGAGCGGGAGTGATGCAGGCTCCTCCCTGGGCCCCTGCTGCTCTGTGCACTATTACATCCCTCGGGGGATGTTGGGCTGTCAACTTTGGTTTGGGCCCGATCCCTTCAGGCCACGCCTACGGACCCCACCTGTGCACAAATCCATGCACTGGGCCTCTAGTATTATTATAAGAGAAAAGAAAAGAAATTTTTCTGGCCATACCTACCTCCATACTTCCAAAATAAAGGACAAGAATACAAGTAACCCTGGTAAGTTATTGCAGTACGGAAGACTATCCAAATTTTATCAAGTTCTTAAAGTTGCCAGGCTCTCTTTTAAGTACTTACCTGTACTAACTACTGAAATCTTCACAATGAGGTGGGCTACTTTTCCCCTATTTTAAGGTTGAGAAAATTGAGACACAGGAAGATAAACAATTTCCCTAAGGTCCCAGTTGTATGAAATGGCAGAGCCAGGAATCAAACTTCGACATAATGACTTTACTGCCTAAGTTCTCAGCCACAGAGAGTCAGAGGAGAGATGAACTAGGGTTGAGGGAAGAGACATGGAAAATTAAATGGAGTTCAGACATATTCACAAAATAGAAATATCAAGACTGGTTTTTTTGACTGGCTATGGTAGATGAGAGAGGGAGATTTCAAACATGATTTCCAGATTTGTGAAATGGGTAATAGACTGGGGGGTGGGGTGCGGTACTGGAGAGGGTGAGTTGGGAGGTGAAAGTCTTAATTTAGACTGTAAACTGCTTAAGGGTAGAAACTTGTTATCAAGCTTTTGCTTATGTGTTGTAATGACTCATAAATGACATAAATTAATGAATCATGTATTTATAAAAATCTATTTTTAAGTATAATGGGACTTTGATATAACATTTTTCTTGCATGAAGATGCGTTTTTCTAAAGGGTTTTGTTGATAGAGTTCACAGATTTGAATCAGAGAACACTCATGTTTGGCATGAATATTTCCTCCGTACACACAAGGTCAATGCCTGTGCTATAATTTTGTACTTCATCACTACCTCTTTTTATTAGTGGAAAATGCTAATTCCTGAGATGTAACCACATGTTATTTGGCAACTTAATTGCTACATTAGAGCAAATTTAATGTGATTCACAGTTTCAACATAAAACAACATTTATATTGTAAATTTAGTAGTGAAGGAACAAGCATTTATTCTGAGACTGCTTGGCACCAACACTATGCTAACAGGTTATCACAAGGTATTTCATTTACTCCTCACAACCATTCACAGAATGGTTGCAAATGCTTTTGCCTTGGTCACAGTTTATTCCTATTGCATTACAATTCTAGGTATCATAGAGATTAGATCATACTATTGTTTGGGGAAATTTTTAGTATTTTACAGTATTCATCAAGCACATATAATAAATAGAAACTTTCTTTAAATTCATAGAAATTCATATAACAAAATTATGCTGCTGTCTTTTTTTGTGTGTGCTGCTGTCTTTTAAAGAAATTACTTAGTGAAGCTGGAGTCTTTTAGAATCAATGCTGTCAAATTATTCCATACATTGTCAATTTGTTAATAAAATTTAATAACCAGCCTGTCTGTGTGGCTCAGCAGTTGAGTGTGGACCCAGGAAACAACAGGTTGCTGGTTTGAATCCAGGTTAGGGCACATGCCTGGGTTGCAATCTAATAAAAATAAATATTCTAAAAAATTAATAATTGCATTATTCCACAACCTTAAGTATATATTTTTAAGACTATAATTTATGAAACACTTCTATGTCCGCAGTCTCACCAGATCTTTACAAGAAATAAAAAGGGTAGAGAGGATAAGTAATTTGCCCAAGACTTATGGTTAGTAAGCATAATAATCACGATGAGACATGGGTTCTTTCAGAAAGATGTGAAATTGTGAAAATTAACTATTGGATTTCTTTTTTTTTTTTTAAATACATATGGTTCATATTATTACAGATGTTTCTTTTTTTTCCCCATAGCTCCCCTCCACCCAGTTCCCAACCCATCCCATACCCTTAGCCGCCGCCACTATCCTCATCCATAGGTGTAAGATTTTTGTCCAATTTATTTCTGCACCCCTCACACCTCCTTTCTGCCACAAATTGTCAGTCCACTCCCTTTCTATTCTTCGGCTTCTACTATATTCACAAGTTTATTCTGTTCATTAGATTTTTTATTGACTTAATTTTTAGATTCACTTATTGATAAATATGTATTTGTTGTCACTTTGTTGTTCATAATTTTTATCTTTACCTTTTTCTTCTTTTTCCTCTTCTTAAAGAATAGCCTTCAGCATTTCATATAATTCTGATTTGGTGGTGATGAACTCCTTTAGCTTTTTTTTGTCTGTGAAGCTCTTTATTTGACCTTCAATTCTAAATGATAGCTTTCCTGGGTAGAGTAATCTTGGCTGTATGCTTCCTGGGTAGAGTAATCTTGGCTGTATGCAGTCAGTGTATGCTTAATTTCTAGTTGGTCTTTTTTCATATCTTCAAGGGTCTCATTAGATTTATTGAGGGTCTCACTAAATTTATTGGCGGTTTCTAGAAAATTCTTGAAAAACCGTAAAACCATGGTTTTGAACTCTATATCCAGTCGTTTGCTTTCCTCCATTTCTGTCATTTGTGGTCTGTTTCTTTGTCTCCACATTTTGGCTGCTTCCCTGGTTTGATAGAGTAGCTTTCTGTGTTAGGTGATCACTGAGAGGAAATGACCTCCAAGCCACTTGGTTATGCGAATCAGCTGTGTCTACAGTGGGAGAACTTCTGTGCTGGAGACATCCGTATGGTTGTTTCAGTGGGATTTTGGTGCTCATGGAATCTGCCCCGAGTGTATCCCTTGTGAATCTGAGGAGTTGTATTTAGGATTGTACCATTCAGACCCCTGGGTACGCTGGCACTTGTATCTCCAAGGAGATGTTATTTTTAGCTTCTGCCTGGGGCTTCCCAGCCTTTTATATGCAAAAGCCTCTGCATGCAGCTTGGGTGGGGCAGGCTCTCAAGAAGTCTACAGGGTGGGGCAACCAGCTGTGGCTGCTTCTCAGCCTTGCCCTAAGAGGCATCGGGTCTCAAGCCGCTCTGGAGTTTCTCACAGTGCCCGACGGTGCCCGACAGTCCAGTTCTTCCCTATGTAGTTCTGAGTCCCCAGAAACTCACCTGGAACTGGAGTTCAGAACCGTTGGGAGCTTGTGCCTCCCTCCTGTATGAAATGCTGTCAGCCTTTTCCATGAGCCCCTTTGCATGCACCTACGTACCTCTGCACTTTATTTCCGCACCTCCTCTGCATCTCAGTCTCTTTCTAGTTGTAGAATTTCCACTCAGCCAGCCATCCTGTGGGTCTGGGTGGTGTCCGTTTTTTCTTTTTCTTGTTTTAAAATAGTTGTGCATGGCTGCAATTCCGGTGTTACCTATGCCGCCATCTTGGTTTCTCCCCAAAAAATAATTCTTTGGTGAAAATGTCTTCTCTGAAGAATATTCACTTATTTCCTCAAGACATATTAGACAGTCTTTACTTCATTTCTTCCCTTTGGGTTATGGGTTCTCAAATCTGATCCTCAAGGTTCATACTCTTGAATATGAGACTAGTGAGATGTAATTATTTCTCATCCAAACTTTGTAAAGTTATACCCACTGAGCTTTGTGGGACAATGTTTTAGTGAGGCAACTATACACAGGATGAGGTCTTCCACACTGAACTCCAGGAAAGTGCCCACTCTCCCTAGATTTATTGATGCCGATGCAATAAACATTTGGGAGTAAGAGTAAGGAAGAAGGGATAGAATAGAAATTTCCAAGGTTTTGCTAGCAATAAAATGTTTAACAAAGATATTTTCCAGATTTATCTGATTCTTGGGTGTAATGAATTCTCTAGTAAGATTCTGGAAAATTGTACAGTAAGAAGGGTTTGTGCTAATGGGTTCTGAAACAGAGGCAACAAAATGTTCTCTCTTTTTAATTTGTCCCAAGTGTAATCTTTAGTCAGAATTCTTGCTCCTGATTTCACCCCTGAGTGCATTTTGAGAGTGGACTTAAGTTAAAACTTAACTTTTTTGCTTACCTTTTTGACTAATGGAGAGATCATATAGATGAATATTTTTGAGGCAGTAAATTTGAAAATATAAGCTTCCATGTGAGCATGGTAACTTTTTCTTTACTTTTTTCCCCCTCAGATATTCTCTACCATTTATATATCCATTGTCCTTTTCCCCCCAGTAATTGTTTTTTGGAACTATAAAGAGATCATGCCAAGGGTCTTGTAAAGTCATGTCTAAGGAACTCAAATACAAGTGCCTTAATTCTGGCTCTTTGGGAATATGAGTAAGAGAGAGAACAAACAATGAGTCATTTCTGTCATCCAGAAAACTGAAGTGTACTGGATATTTTGAGAAACAGCAAATGTGATTAAAATTTCTGAGGATGTGTAACAAAATTTATATGCTCTGGTTTTTGAAGTAATATGCATTTATTACATATATTTTAAAATACAGGAAAGAGAAAAGAAGAAACTATTCAATCAAAACCTTATAGAAATGTTAGCATTTTGAATTTTTCTTTAACATTTTTTTCTACAAAATTCTTTCATAGTTTGATATTGATAGCTTTAAAATCCTGGAAGAAAAGTAATTTTAGGGTGATTTTATATTACTTTTCTAAAAAGTGAAATAAATGCCTTATAACATCTTTGACTTAGTTCTTCTTTGAGAATGATGCTTTTATTTATTTATTTATTTATTTATTTATATAAATTCTTTATTGTTTAAAAAGTATTACATAAGTCTCCTTTTCCCCTATTGACTCCCCTCTGGCTGCCCCACCCACCAGCACATGCCCTCACCCTTCCCCATCTGTGTCTATTGGTAATGTTCATATGCATGCATACAAGTCCTTTGGTTGATCTCTTACCCTCATAGGTTGGACAGTCTGTTTAATGCTTCTATGACTCTGGTTTTATTTTTGTTCATCACTTTATGTTTTCATTATATTCCACAAATGAGAGAGATCATGTGGAATATCCTTCTCTGACTGGCTTATTTCACTTAGCATAATGCTCTCCAGTTATATTCATGCTGTTACAAATGGAAAGAATTCCTTCTTTTTTTTACAGGAGCATAATATTCCATTGTGTAGATGTACCACAGTTTTCTAATCCACTCATCTGCTGATGGGCACTTAGGTATTGTAAATTGTGCTGTTATGAATATATGGGTGCATATATCCTTCCTGATCGGTATTTTTAGTTTCTTGGGATATAGTCCTAGAAGTGAGATTACTGGGTCAAATGGGAGTTCTATTTTTTAATTTTTGAGGAAAATCCATACTGTCTTCCACAGTGGCTACACCAGTCTATATTCCCACCAGCAGTGCACAAGGGTTCTTTTTCTCTGCAACCTCGCCAGCACTTGTCATTTGTTGATTTGTTGATGATAGCCATTCTGACAGGTGTGAGATGGTACCTCGTTGTTTTGATTTGCATCTTGGATAATTAGTGACTTTGAGCATGTTTTCTTTCATATGTCTCTTGGTTTTCCGTATGTCCAATTTTGAAAAGTGTCTATTTAGGTCCTTTGTTCATTTTTTGATTGTATTGTTTATCTTCCTTTTGTTAAGTTGTATGAGTTCCCTGTAAATGTTGGAGATTAAACCTATATTGGTGATAACATCGGCAAATATGTTCTCCCATGAAGTGGGCTTTCTTGTTGCTTTGTTGATTGTTTCTTTTGCTGTGCAGAAGCTTTTTATTTTGATGTAGTCCCCTTTGTTTATTTTCTCCTTAGTTTCCATTGCCCTACGAGCTTTATATCCCACATGTGAATAAAGTCATAAGGTTCTTAGCATTTTTTGACTGACTTATTTCTCTTAGCATAATCTCAGGGTCCATCCATGTTGTTGCAAATGGAAATATTTCATCTTTTCTTATGGCTGAGTAGTATTCCATAATATACAGGTATCACATCTTCTTTATTAAATCATCTGTGGAAGGACACTGGTTGCTTCCCTGTCTTGGCTATTGTGAATAGTGCTGCAATGAATATAGGGGTGCATATATATATTTGCAAATAAATGTTTTCAAAATTTTCAGTTAGATACCCAGAAGAAAGGTTACTAGGTCATATGGTAACTCTATTCTTAATTTTTTTGGGGAACCACCATACTGTTTTCCATAGTAACTGTACCAGTTTATATTCCCACCAGCAGTGAATGAGAGTTCCTTTTCCTTCCACAACCTCTTCAATATTTGTTATTTTTGTCTCATTGATATTAGCCATTCTAACAGGTGTGATGTGGTATATCATTCCAGTTTTGATTTGCATTTCCCTAGTAGATAGTGAAGTTGAACTTCTTTTCATATATCTACTGGCAATTTGTGTGTGTTCTTGGGAGAGGTATATGTTCAGGTCCTCTGCCCATTTTTTAATTGGATTGTTTGTATGGTATTAAGTTGTATGAGTTCTTCATACAAGGTGTTTCATTCTAAAAATGAAATGTATTTTAATAAACACTGCCTTTACAGTTATTCAAAGTCTGTGTATACATTTTTGGGAGACACTATATATTTTGGATATTACCCCCTTGTTAGAACTGTTGTTTTGCGAATATAATCTCCCATTTGGTTAGTTGTCTTTTTGTTTTGTTAGCAGTTTCTTTTGCTGTGCAGAAGCTTTTTAGTTGGATATAGTTCTATTAATTTTTGCCTTTACTTCCCTTGCTTTTGGGTTCAAATTCATAAAATGTTCCCTAAAACCTAGCTCCATGTGTTTAGTACCTATGATGTTTTTCTATATAATTTGTTGTTTCCCATCTTATGTTTTGATGTTTGATTCATTTTTTAATTACTTGTTGTAAATGGGAAAAAACCATAGTCTCATTTCATTCTTTTGCATGTGGCTTTCTAATTTTTTTACCACCATTTACTAAAGAGGCTTTCTTTTCTCCATTATGTGTTTTTGGCTCCTTTGTCAAAAATTATTTGCCCATATACATGTCATTTTATTCTGGGCTCTCAATTCTTTTTCATTGGTCTGTGTTTCTGTTTCTCTGACAATAGCATGTTATTTTTACTTATTTGTTTAATTTTATTTTCCCCCATGCTATTTGTATGACCATTTCTTTGTAGTACAATTTACATTTAGGTAGTATGATACCTCTGGCTTTGTTCTTTTTTTTCAAGATTGTTTGGCTATTCAGGGTCTTTTTTGGTTCCATACAAATCAGATACTTTTTTGTTCTATTTATTTAAGAAACGACATTGGCATTTTGATGGGGATTGCATTAAATCTGGGTATTGCTTTGGGGCATATGGCCATTTTAACAATGTTGATTCTTTGAATCCATGAACACAGACTATCTTTCCATTTTAGTGTGTCTTTTTCAATCTCTTTTAATAACGCTTTGTAGTTTTCAGTTTAAGTTTATTCCTAGGTATTTTATTATTTTGGTAGCAATTGCAAAAGGAATGTTTTTTTACCCATTTATTTTTCTATAATTTCATTGTTAGTATATAGGAAAGTACTGAATTTTTTATACATTTATTTTGTATTCTGTAATCTTACTTTATTTATTGTTTCTAATAGTTTTTGGTGGAGTCTTTAGCGTTTTCTATACACATTATCATGTCATCTGCAAAAAGTGGCACTTTTACTTCTTCCTTCCCAATTTAGCTGCCTTTTATGTCTCTCTCTTGTCTTATTTCTCTGTCTAGGACTTCTAGAACTATGTTCAATAGAGTGGTGAGAGTGGACATCCTTATTTTGTTCCTAATTTTACAGAAAAACTTTCATTGAGTATGGTATTAGCTGAGGGTTTGTCATATATGACCTTTAGTATGTTGAGATATTATCCTTCTATACCCATTTTATTGTTTTAGTCATAAATGGATGTTGTATCTTATTAAATGCTCTTTCTGTATCTATTGATAACATCACAATTTTTATCCTTTGTTTTGTTAACATAGCACATTAATAAAACAAAGGATAAATGATATTTGTCTTTTTTTAAATTTATCTTTATTGTTCAGATTATTACAGTTGTTCCTCTTTTTTCCCCCATAGCTCCCCTCCTCCCATTTCCCACCCCAACCTCTGTCCTTGCCCCCCCACTGTCCTCATCCATAGGTGTACAATTATTGTCCATTCTCTTCACGCACCCCCAACACCCTTAACCTCCAAAAATTGTCAGTCCACTCTCTTTCTATGCCTCTGATTCTATTCTATTCACCAGTTTATTCTGCTCATCAGATTTTTTATTCACTTGATTCTTAGATTCACTCGTTGATATATATTTGTTGTTCATAATTTTTACTTTCCTTTCTCTTCTTCCTCATTCTCAAAGGATACCTTTCAGCATTTCATATAATACTGGTTGGGTGGTGATGAACTCTTTTAGCTTTTTCTTGTCTGTGAAGCTCTTTATCCGACCCTCAATTCTGA
>PVJC01013914.1:0-37225 GCA_004026665.1 Murina feae | reverse complement strand
TTCTGCCGCTCCTCTGAGTCTCAGACTCTTCTCTAGTTGTAGGATTTTCACTCAGCCAGCCGTCCTGTGGGTGCGAGTGGTTTCCGTGTGTTCTTTTCGAGGTTTTTCTGAAATAGTTGTTCACAGCTGCATTTACGGTGTCCACCCTATGCCGCCATCTTGTTTCTCCTCTATAAATGCATTCTGTTAAGGTCTCCCTCTCTGGCTTCTATTTCGACTGCGTCCATGTGGCGCTGGAGTCACACTTCCTCCATGAGTTGGCAGAGGAGAAGCTCAAGGACGCTGATGCAAAGCCAGCCCAGTGGCCGCATTCTCTTCCAGGACGTGCTGAAGCCTCCCCAGATGAGTGGGCAAAACTCAGGCCGCCGTGGGAGCCGCCCTGGCCTTGGAGAGGAGCCTCTAAACTTTTTTTTTTTTTTGCAACAAATGTCCGGGGTCCATTTGGAATTTATCAACAGAAATTTCATGCAAAAGTTAAACAATTATTAATAAGCACAAAAGTACTTTATAGCAAGTCAATAGCATTTTTTATATTGTCTCTATTTCTAACAAACTTGTATGTAATCTTTTACCCTGACTGAAATGCTACTAAGTTTTTGGAATTATGCAATTTACCTTTAAATGCTTTCCTAGCTAATATGTAAAATTACTTATCTGATTCATAACAGATATCGGTTTTCCTTTCTGGAAACCAATTCACTGTACAGGTCCATTAGGCGAACAACAAAGTAAAAGTAACAGAAAAATGAACAGTTATACTAGTATGTGAGGATATGCTTTGGTCTTTCAGGTAAAGTGCATACTTTCTACTACTACAAATCCAAAGAATTAAAGGAAAACCAATGAGAGTGGTTAAAAAAAATCTATGGTATGGACAGAAAAACAATGACTACAAATCAGAAAAGAGAGTGAAGGTGGCAGAAGGAAAAAGATGCATTAAAATTAACAACAGAGGTTAGATAGAATACATTAAACTCAAACTGCTTTTAACTAATTAATTTACCATGATAGAAAGTGCTTCAAAAATAAGATAGATTTGGGTTTGAATCCCAACTAATTATTATTTCCTAGCAACGTGTCTATTGGGCAAACAACCAGATCTCATCTCAGATTCTGGTTCTCTGTAAAATAGGTTAACGTTACAAATTCAGAATTGAAAAAAGTAGAGGTAGTGAAGAATCAAAGAGAATGGAAGTAGTGAAAGTGCACAGATATTCAAAATATAAAACTACAAAGAACAGCTCACATTTAGAAGGCTTACTTATGTATGACATTCTCAGCATTTCATATATATTTTCACTTAATCCTTATAATAACCCTGTAATCCTTATAATAACCCTTAATGCTATTATTAAACCCATTTTACAGATAAGAAAACTGAGGCACAGCCCAAGGTCGCACAACTAATAGTAGAGAAAATTATTCAAATCTAAGCAGTCTGGCTCCAGAGATGATAGTTTCCACTAATAATAACAATTCTTTAGTTAGCTTGAACAACAAATTCTCTTTTAGAATGACATAATTGTGCTCTGTTACTTCCAAAAAGTTAACCTCTAAAAGCTACTGAACTCTAATCTACAGTACATCTCTGCTACTCTGCCTTTGTACAAATAAGTTCATAATCATGAGACTTCATTTCCTCGTTTCTTCAATGTAAAATGCTATTGTCGTATGTTATTATACTTTAAAACAAGATACAAGACATTTTGCCCAACAACCTTTTCTTTCAGGGATAGATGCAATCTCAGGATATACGTAGCTGGTTATACAAAAGGAGACAACGAAAACAGGTTTTACGTCAAGCAGGTATGGTATTTTGGGCCATTTTTGTAGCTAGTGATTACGAAAATAGGTCTGGGAAAGAATTCCAGATTTCCAGATTGCCCTTTTCTGATTATGCTTCTGGATAGGAGGAAGAGATAACCAGAGATGAAAAAGGCAGTATATGGCCTCATACTGTAGTATTCTGTCTAGTTGGAAATTATCACATAGTTCTCTCTCCCTCTCTCTTCCTCTCTTTCCCCCTTTCTCTCTCTCTCTCTCTCTCCCTCTCTCCCTCTCTCTCTCTCTTTCTCTCTCTCTCTCTGTATGTATTTATATATATTTATATATTTTTTTATTTTTTTTTTACAGAGAGGAAGGGAAAGGGATAGAGAGTTAGAAGAGCTACCTCCTGCACACTCCTCACTGGAGATGTGCCCGCAACCAAGGTACATGCCCTTGACCGGAATTGAACCCGGGACCCTTGAGTCCGCAGGCTGACACTTTATCCACTGAACCAAACCAGTCAGGTCTATCACATAGTTCTTAATGGTCTTCCTGGTCATTCCATTCTCAGAGATAAATAATTTACTATTAAGGAGTAATCATTTATTTAATAAATATTTACTGAGGTCCTACCAGATGCTAAGAATTAATCTAGGCACTGGGCATATAGTGGGAGGGGGGGAGGATAGGGAGGGAAGAAAGGAAAAAGGAATGAAGGGAGAGAAAGAGAAAAATCCCTGCACTTATGGAACTTACATTCTAATGGTGGTGGGTGGGGAGGATTTATGTTCAGTTCAACTATTTATTGAGTACTTACTATGTGCTGAACACTGTCCTAGGTAGGTGTTAGAGAGTACAAACACAGAGTCAATAAGCTACTTGAAAAGAAGATATAGAGGAGTCAGTTGCATAAACAAATAATACTTTAAAATAAGAATTCTTATGAAGTAATAAAAAATATAGTATGTACAGTAATATCCTATATAATAAAAGGGCTAATATGCAAATTGTCGCCTCAATAGGGACTTCAACCAGGAGTTCGACCAGGGGGCAGGGCCAGCCAGCAAACCACCCATGACCCCTCCCCCTGACACACTAGGCTTCTGTTATTATATAAGGTACAATAGTATAGGAAGCTGCATGGATGTTTTTCAAGGATAAATAAGCGTACCAGGTGAAAGAAAGGAATGTGGTAGACAGCCTACTGTCATAGTCTAATTTCCTACTATTTCAGAATTCCTTCTTATTTGGGGAAATTATCCATCTTTTAAATTTTGCTATTGTACCACAAAAGTTCATAATACCAGATCATTTTTTCCCTGCTTTCAGGGCAAGGGCAAGTGATCGAAGCTTTAACAATCATATGCACCCTCATCTGGCTTGGAATTAGAGACTAATGATCCAAAGCACTGGGTGTGATGCTCTAGTGGCAGAGGGAAAATGGCTATAGTATGATAAGTAGCAGCAGTACTTAATATTGCAACTATAGCCTCTAATGTTCAGTGGTGGTGTAAGTGGCATATTCAGTGGATTTATCTGTGACACAACAGGGCATATCTCTAGCTCCATGTCCTGAATTTAATTCCCCTGGAGATTTTGTGAACTCTTCAATATCCTTTTAATAAATTCAATTTCTGTTGCTATAATTAATACCCTTATTAAAACTGAAGAGAAGGGATTTCCAGGCAGAGGGAACAGCATAAGCAAAACTAACTAGAGACCAGTTAGTTTAGTGATTAAGAAAGGAGGCTTTGAAGCTAGACAGATCTGAATTGGAATCAAGGTTCTACATTTTACTAGCTATAAGACCTTGCTCGGTGTACTTAAACTCTCAAAGTATCAATTCCTGCTTAGTAAAGTGGGTATAATAATACATATTTCTTGCTAGGTTCTTTGAGAATTAAACAAGGTTATGATAATTCACTTAAAGCGCTGAGTATCTGACCCAGATAACTGCCTTGTATGGTATTCGTGGGAAATAAAAGCAGTTTGTGCTCGAGTTTAGAGCATAAGGTGATGGTAGGAAATTATTACAGAGACAGATTATGAAGACGTTTTAAATCATATTAAGAACCGTAAGCATTTTGGCTGGAATTATTTATGTGGTTAAATAGGAGAATTATATTGAAGTATAATTATATTAAATTATTAACTAGGAGAATGATATGACCAGGCTTTGCACTGTATATGTATTCTCCACAGCTAAATTTGCATAGCCCAATCGGACTGCTACCCTTGTACATGTGCGGCATGTTATTGTTGAAACCTGATACCATACAAACTGATGCTATTTTAATTCTTTTTAATAAATACAAATCCTCACAACTGTGTATATCATCTGACAATATATTTTGTAAATAGATCTGAAGTAGCTAGGTCTATACTAAAAATAATAGTTTCTCCTTTGTCTGAACTTTGATTATGAGAGAAGTTTATAAAATGGGGAAGGGGAATACATCCTCAGATGACTGGCAGAACTATTCATTACATTTGCAAGTCTGAGACTCTTCTATGACTTTCATAAAATCAAATGTCACCTGCTACTTTTTAAAACATATTGACTTGCATCAGCATCTTGAGCTACAGCCCCTATTAAGTTAAAGATGAAAGGTTTTACTGTCAAGTCAAGAACAATCGATACTACCATTTTGCAGTGTGTGGTATTTCTTGCCAAATGGTAATAATCATTACAGTCTCTGTTAGACCAATCCTGCTGGAGCTGACTACACAACCTCATAGTTACTGTTAGGTTCTGCTTAACATTTATCATGGTTGTCTACCTATTTACTTTCAACTAATTTCCACTATTATCTCCTCTCCCTAGCTCCAATCCACAACCATATCTACCTCTGAGAAACACTCTCTGATCTAATTTTGATTTGCACAGTAGCTACTGAAATCAAACCTGAGCCACTGTAATTCAGAATGAGCACTGAGGACGATGTATGGGCTTGCCGGGGGTGGCTAGGGAAGGCGATAGAAACAGAAGCCTAAATGTGCTCTGTACCACTGACTGCTTTATTTCATTCCCATCTGCTTTTGGCAATGCAGCTCAGTTTAGTCAAAAGAAAAAAGAACAAAGACGTTTAAGTCAGACAGAGCTGGGTTTCAATTCTAGGTCAGCACTCAAGAACCCTATTAGGTTGGCACTATTAAACTCAAGTTACATGTGATGGTATAGAAGCCCGAGGAGATTATGTGACTTGCACTGTGTATGTGCATGTTGTATTTGGCAGGCTCTCAAAAATATCAATGTGTAACTAATATAAAACTGAGTGGTCATGTCTTTCTATAGGCCAGTCTTATTTTCACTCTACTGGGTCATTTGTGGCTATGGCCTGATACCTTCGAAAGATCCCAGAAGAGTATACATCTGCCAGAACTGGACAACGGCTGTTTTAAGGGATTCCTTGGAGTTCTATCTTTGCATTTGCTTTTTGAAAACAGCTTCCATTTAGTCCAGTTCTGAGCACTACCATTCCTGTTGTATCTCCAACATGTCACAGGATAATTCTGGCCACTCTAACCTGGGCCACTCTGACAAGATAAGATGTGGTCAAGCACAACAGTATTACTTGATATTTTAGCACTAGCTGTTAGAAAGGTTGACTTGTTACAATGTTCCTGAATATCAATGTGTTGCCAGTCTACAGACGCTGTCAAGAAACCTGGTAAATTTATTAATCTAGAATTGACAAAATTTTTTCTGCTCTTTTTCAAATACTGTGAATAGGTAATAAAAACTATTAATAATAATGATAGTTAACTTTGAGTATTTACTATGTGCTTATTAATCTGCTGGTTATTAAACACTTCTGAATTGTTTTAAATGCATTAATAATTTAACCCTCTCTCAATAACAATATGGTTCATTATTGCTTTGATTTGAAAGTTATAACCCTTTCTTCACAAATTTTAGAGAACAGAGATCACTGTATGAAATAGATATCAGTTTCCTGAAGGTCAAAAACCATACTTCAGCCCAGCACCTAGGCCTTTTTTGGCAAAGTATGAGTTGGGCAGATGGACACCTTGATTTCTCTCATCACAGAATTGAAAATACTAAAAGCCTGGCTTGGTTTCAGGCTGCTTTCGGCTTTCAGAGACCACTTGAACTCAAGAAAAATCAAGCTTGTGCTGGAACAGACACAAGAAAAATAGTCACAAGTTTAGTTCTGCCAAGGAGTACCAAGTCTCAAGAAATGCATCATATGGAGTCTGAGATCTCTATTTAAAATAGATTTATGTTCTTTTTGGTGACATGACAAATAATTAAAATGTGGTAAATTTTTCCCCATTTTGATCTGTCATATACTTGACTTTAGAACTCACACCTGTTTTCATAACAAATAAGTGACCTAATTTATTGCTGTGAGAAATGAAGCAATGCATGCAGTAATAAAATGTTAAATTCAGTCAGTGATTAAAAAGCTTTATGGTATAGTTTTTTTTCTGTAACTATTAGGAGACACTTAATATAGTAGCTTGAACAGAGTAAGCACTCAGAATTTAATCATTTAAATTACAGTGATAGCACTAAAAGTACTACTTTCAACTTCATTTGAAAAGTGTTCCATTTCACAGTGCTTTTTGAAATATATTATATTAAACAGCAATTTCAAAGCAATACATCCATACAGAATTACCTCAATGGTAGGAAGGGAGATAAATATTGATGTAAAAAAATTCTGTAAGTTACCCCTAAAATGTTAACTTTAGTTGTATCTGGGTCCCTTTTGTCTTTATATTTCTTTATATTTTCTAAAATAAACATATTATTTTTGAAATTATAAAAAAGATTAAGTGGAACCCATTCTAAAGGTCAACTAAAAGTAATACTAAAGATCTACAAAAGCGTGATTTATTTTATGAGTTTAGTATGAGATAAGGATTATTTTATTTTCAAGGTGGTACAGGAAGAAAAATAATACTTTAGGATCCCAAATCTTTGGAAAATACCAATACAAATTTGTTAACTACAAAATAACATAAAAATACTTTTGCATAAAGAAGCCCCTTAAAAATACATGTATGTACTTCTTTGTTGTGTTTAATCAAAAGCTATCTTGTTCACATTACATTGTAAGCTACATAAACCATGTAATCAGGAAAGAATACCAAAAAAGTTTGAATTCTTTAAAACCTTTGTGTTGAGAAAAGCCCACCATAATTTACACATATAACTTATCAAAAACTTTGAGAGACTGGAAGTAGTAGGCTTCATGTTATAGTCAGAGAAACTAAGTCACAGAGCCATTAAAAAATGTGCTCAAGAACTCACAAAGTGAATGGAAATAAAAACTGAAATGCAGTTCTTTTGACTGCTGTTCCACTGACTAGTGTGGACCATTCAATTCAGCCTTCATGGACAAGTTTAAGCAACAAATTAACTTAAAAACTAAAACCAGTTGAACAGGATAGGTTTGCAGGCAACATACCAACAATTCAGTATAATAACACCCAACAGCTAGATTGCTTTGTGTTTTTGATACAATTTATAACTATTCATTAACTCACACAACATCAATGGATGGTAGAGCCATATTGTTTCTATAGAATGCAGTTCCTATAGAACAGATAAATCAAAAAACAAGGTAGGATTATAATGAATATGAAGTCAAATGAGAAGTCTATGGCGGAAAAAGCCCAATGGGAAAGCTTCTTCTAATCAAGCTAGCCTCAGTAAACAATACAATTATATTGGAATATCCATCATCTCCTCTTATCCCCTATTATTTCCATTAACCTTTCCCAAACTACTATTACATCCCTATAAATGATAGGACTGAAGAGAATCTAAAAAGGTACTCAATTCATCCAACTACCTTCAGAGAGGCCAAATCTAAACTTTCCCTAGAATATTTCTGAAGGAATTTCACCTTTAAAGACCATTTACAAAATTAAAATGGTGATAGAGAATACGATTTTCTCCTTACAGTTAACTGCTACTCCTAACCTCTTCTTTTTGCTCAAGTACATCAAGTAAAAGCACCAGATTTTTAAAAATAAATAATTAAAATATAGTAACAATAAGATCCCTGGTAATATGACAGTTTCTGGGAAGCATGCAAGACTGAAACAAAAGTTTCCAAAGTCAGTCTAAAACTTACTAAATAAAGGTTATTTATCATTCTCTAGCCAGGTTGAAAACATTCCTACTCCTTATCATTTTCCCTGTGACTAATCAGAATACATTCCTTTTTCTAATTGAATAAATTCCCTTTCCCTCAAAGCTTAGCTGTCTCCCTGGCAAGGATATCATATAGAGCTGCTGGTGTATTACCAGAATAAAAGCAATCCCATTTGATCTAATTGCAAAACATATGGACAGACTGAAACCAAACTTTTGAGAGCTCTATATCTTTAAAGGAAGATCTAATCAAAGACCTTCTATTAGCAAAGGCTATGAACCATGACATAAATTCAAAATTTGCACAATTTAAACAAGAACCATTTTAATAAGCTATTTTAATTAATTTTTAAGCGCATGCTTTAAATCCCTAGACAGAATTAAATGGATAAAGAATCAGTTCTGTTTTCATTCTCTTCTAGATCCCAGTTAAACCTTCCCAAAGGTACCAAATCTTAAATGTCATCCCTACCATATGTTTAAGATTTGTCAAGCCTCAGGAAAGTTTCCTTTCTTCGGTATTGTCTTCAGCAATCTCCTCTCTTCAGAACCACAACTCACTGAGACTAAACAACTATCTCTGATGCAAATCAAAATTGCTAAGTCAATGATAAAAATTATAATTAAGTGCCCCTAGGTAATATCAACTAACTTGATGTCATCATGTAAATAAATGCTTACCAACCTTATCACAACTTTTTTTCTATTTTTTAATTTATTTTTATGATTCTGAAATTAAAATTAGATATATTCAGTGGAAATTTCAGAAAAACACAAAGAAGGTAATTAAAATGACCCATAACCTCATTATTTAGCTTTAGTCAATATGGTATATTAATATATTGCTACTAAACATTATGTAATTATTTTAATGCTTGCATAATAGTTCATAGATTACTATAATTTCATTATTGTAGAAATGTAGAGTAGAAGAATTCCTATTTCAAAAATCTTTACTGAAAGAAACCCAGCATATATACGAGATGAGAATGGAGCTGATTAAAGTGTGGGTGGTGATTTGGGGGTGGGAGTTGGAGGTGGAGGACCCAGAAGTAGAACCACTTGGCCTCTACAATTCTTATACCACCTCCCAAACACATTCAAGGAACCCTAGGTCTCAAAACAAAACAGTTTACTAGTAAAAACCACAAATCTAGTCTAACTCTTTCATTTTACAGATGTAATTACTTGCCCAAGATCAGAACTGATGAAAGACCTGAGAAATAACTTACAGAAAAGTGCTCAGCTTTTCCAATTTAGCTAGTCTTTGTACAAAAGTCAGCAGGTGTTTATTTATCTATTGCTGTTCTTCCTTTCCTTTAACTGAGAAAAATAGAAGGGACAGAGTTATGTAACAAAATATAAATAAATAACGTAATTTGCTAGATTTCAAGGAACTCCATTTGCCCTAAGTAGTAAAGGGGAAAAGGAGAAAAGTTCATTTCTAAACTATAAGGGAAGAGGCCAGGAGATTACATTATGTTCCTTTAAGAACACACTACAACTGTAGTATAGCTACAAACCATTCCTTCTTTTTCACTCATTCAATCATCAAATATTTATTGAGAATCTATTCTATGCTGAACACTTGGAATACAATTGAAAACAAAACAAAAAGAAATCCCTGCCCTCAAGGACTTTATAAAACTGACTAGAGGCCTGGTGCATGGATTCATGCACCAGTGGGGTTCCTTCAGCCTGACCTGTGCTCTTTCACTATCCGGAACCCCTCGGGGGATGTAGGATAGCCAGTTTCAGCCTAATCCCTGCTGGCCCAATCCAGACAGGAGGGAGCCCAATCCTGTGCATTGAGCATCTATCCCCTGGTGGTCAGTGCACAACATAGTGACCAGTCAACCAGTCGTTTGGTCATCCGGTTGCTTAGGTTTTTAGATAGATAGATAGATAGATAGATAGAGAGAGAGAGAGAGAGATAGATAGATAGATAGATAGATAGATAGATAGATAGATAGGTTTAAGCAAGCTACTTTATATTTCTAAATATATTTTCCATCCATAAAGTGATAATATTTAACTACTGCACTGTTTAAGAATTAAATAACATGATGTGTATAAAAGAAATCATGGTAAATAACTAGGCATGTAATATGTGCTCAATTAATATTAATTACCTTTCCTGATAAAGTGTTAAATATTAAATTAGAAATGAGAGGTGAGAGAGTACCACATCTCTTTGCTACTGACACACTGATTTGAGGAATTACAACTAAAATAATGTTAAGATAATTCCAAAGAGATTCCTATACTAGGAGAGAGGTAAATCATATTTCAATCTGAAGAAGTGAGATTTACATGAGCCCTCTCTATCAGTTCTGTAGTTCACTTTTGTTATCTACATCACCATTTACTTTCAATGAATACTGGGCTTTTTCTATAACACTCAGCCCCATATTGTACCTAGGAAATAAAATGTAAATAATCCTCTTTTCCAAATACCACTTTCCATCCTGTAAATATGGGTAAGCTAAACCAAAGATTTACATTCAACAAGATAAACTTAAAAGACAACAGTTTGAAATACAAAATATCAAATGTGAAACCCACAAAAAACCTGTAAAGATTTTGTCAATATCCTATATAATAAAGAGGGAATATGCAAATTGACCATTACTCCGGTCAATTTGCACCCACAGCTGAGGCTAAGTTCACATAACGAGCCTTAAAGAGCAATCAGCAGGGACCTGAGGCTGCATGCCCACCTACCTCCTGCATGGGGTTTGACAAGAGACCTCAGGTCCTGCCTTCCACCTGCAGGGCTTGACAGGAGACCTCAGGCTGCTTCCCCTACCCTGGCACCAGGCCAGAGGAACTCAGGCTGCACCCTCTTCCCTGGTGCCAGGCCGGGGGACCTCAGGCCATGCCCCCCACCCTGGCCCCAGGCCAGGGGACCTGAAGTTGTGCCCCCCACCCAGCGGGACTTTATGGGGGCCCTCAAGGTGTGCCCTCTGCCCTGGTGCTGGGCCAGGGGACCTCAGGCCATACCTCCCACCCCAGCACCAGGCCAGGGGACCTCAGGCTGTGACCCCTGCCCTGGCACCAGGCTGGGGGATCACAGGCCACTCTCTCCGCCCAGCAGGGCTTGATGGGGGACCTCAGGCCGTGCCCCCCTGCCCTAGCACCCAGGGGACCTGAGGCTGCACCCGTCCACCTGGCAGGGCTTGACAGGGTTGGCCAGGTCTGGATCTAGCCCAATGAAGGGGGGCCATCCAGGTTCAGGTCTCGAGCAATTTTGAGGTGCACATGGGCAGCTGAAGACTTGACTCTGGTGCACTCATGGTGCACCTCAGACTCTGACAGGAGGAAGATTTTCATATATGTTTTACTAATTTTCTTTAATCTCTGACATGTCTATTATAGAGAAAGGGAAAATAGCAATATTAAAATATTTCCTCTAATTAATCCCCTATTAATGTGCACGAATTTCGTGCACTGGGCCACTAGTTCATCAATAAAAGAACCAACCAAAAACAAAAGCTTAGCCTTTATTCATTCAAGTAATACTCAGAAATTAATAAAATATGTATGTCAAAGTCTTAGAAATTCTAAGAGCACCTTGTAAACTACAAAACACCGCATACTTATTCATTATTAGAAGCACTTTGTTCACTATTAACTTTAATAAAATCTCTACAGGGAACATTTTGTCATTCAAAAGAGCAAACATTTGTTTGTCAACCAAATTAAACCCTTTATACTGGTATACAGCCCCAATCCACCTATCTCCCCAAACCATTTCATATTATTCATTAATAGAAAAAAATTGCTACTTATTCAAAGTATTTGATTTTTTTTAAAAAATTAAGACAGATAGCGTCTGTTAAGACAGTTTTTTCTGTATTGTTTCTCAGGAGAATGGATTGGGAAGAAGGGGATAGGAAGCTGGCCAATAAAGAAGACCCCAGAGCAAAACCAAAACTTTTCTCTCATTTTTTTCTAGTTCCTTTTTTCAAAAAGGGATAATTAATACCATGTTTTATATACCATATAAATGATGACATTTTCTTCTCAAGTGGGCTTAATAATCGAAATTAAATAGACTAAAAACAAATTCAAAGGGAGAAAGTCAAAGTCACAGAGAAAGACAGGTTTTGTTTTGAGTGCAAAGTGTTCAACTCTGTGCACCCTGTTACCAGGACATCTTCAAGGACCTTTTGTTCCTCTAAAAAGACTTCTTGGAAGAATTGAGCTTTGAGAAGGCACTGAAGAAGGACAAAGTGGTAAATTGTTAAATAGAGAGGATAATTTGGTTCCTGAAAGAGCATGAAAGAATAAGAAAGAGATAAGAGTGAGAGAACATATAGGAGTTTAAAATTTAAAAAAAAATAGCAAGGGGAATGAAAGACTTTAATGAAGAAAATGTAATAGGAAAAGGTATCGCCTGACAATAATAGTGATCTGTGGAACAGTAACATTACCAGAAGAATTATTTTGACACAAATTTATCACATGTACTTAGACACATCTAAGAGGATAATTATTTTGAGTGGACTTTTACTGTGATCCAAACACACATGTATTTAATCTTTACCTTTTTTTGTCACAATTTTTGAAAATCTTCCTTCAGAGTTACCAGTACAATTAGGGTAACTGTTTCTACTGAAAAACAGATAAACCATAATGTGTTCTTGAAAAAAAACGAAGGGACCACAGAAGAGGTATCTGTAACATGATCTCAACATTAGTGACAAAGGTTTTCATATCATACCTAAAAATAATAATAATAATAATAAAAATCAAGGCAAAAAAACATAAACTAAATATATTTATAACTAAAAATATCATCTAACACTGTCTTTCAGCCAAACACAATCTTATATTTCTATTCTTTTCTGATCTATTAAGTGCCCTAGAGCAGTCAGTAATTTCTACCCATAATTTACCCATCAGTAGAAACAGCACTGTGATACTTTTCTTCCATTCTTTTTATAAGGGTGCCAGGACGTCTGGAAGTTAACATATACATGTTTAGAAATGCTGAGATGAAAGTAATGCACACTTTAATTTTATGGGTCTTTAAAAAAAATTGAGATAAAAAGACCTAGTCAGATAATATCAATGTGTACATTTTCAACTAGCCAGAAGGCTTCCTGGGGACATAATTCAGAATAATTTGAAACTAATGTTCTGGAGTTTAACTATTATATTCCAGAAACTAATCAAACTAAAGAATTTCTACAGAAAGCTAGGTATTTAGCCTAGAAATAAGATATAATGAATTTGAGATGTCTTGGGCCTGGCCCTAAAATGACTACAGTTAAATTTTTCTTTGCCACAGACCATATTAGAATCAAATCAAAGGAAGAATTAGAGCTATAATTTAAAATCACAGTTGTAAAACAGAAAACATGAGGTGAATGAATAGTGCACAATGGAGTAAAGGGAATACATGCCAGAGAACAGACTATTTTTTTCAGATTAGTATCCAAGAACCAATATTTTTTAGCAAAATGTTTTTCTCTTCTCTACTATGTAGCTCCTCCTTTTTAAATTTTTTTATCCTTACCCAAGGATATGTGTTGTGTTGGTTTTTGTTGTTTTAGTGTTTGTTTGTTGGTTTTGTTTTGTTGTGTTTTTTTTTTTTAGAGAAAGAGAGAGAGAGAGAGAGTGAAACTTTGATGTGAAAGAGAAACATCAGTCAGTTGCTATACATGCCCTAACAGGGGATCAAACCCAAAACCTAGGAATTGAACCCACAACCTTTTATGTGTACAAGATGACACTGTAGCTACTTCTTTAAATGTCAGTAATACAGATTCTGGAACCAGAACAACTTGGTTTGAATCCAGGCTCTGCCACAGCTAGGCTTCTCTAAGCTTCAGATTCCTTATCTACAAAATGAGATAATAACAACTCGATTACACCTAATTGTTGTGACGATTAAAAAATCATGTATGTGAAACATTTAGAACATTGCCTGGAACATAGTGAGTACTATATGTGTTTGCAATTACAATAACAGTGGTCCACAATCCCTCAGACCTGATGCAAAATACCAGAATCTCCAAAAACCAAATTTTTTCTGTAACTCATTTGGCAGCAAAACCTGAGCTGAAAAATTCAAGGCTATTTATAATCTTTATTTATCCTACTCGGTGTGAATATATAGCATTTTGCCCCAAATATTTCAATGTGCTTGATTATAGGATACTGCCCCAGACTTCACTGGGGTGTATTTATTAACTTCCTAAAACCTAAAAAATTCTAAATTGTGAAATACATCCAGCCCCACAAGTTTTGGATAAGAAAATGGACTTACGTTACCTTTGGACCTTTGGAATCTGAATAATTTCTATTTCCTTAAAATGAATGGCATATTCTTAAATAACTATAAGCAAATAAGACCCTGAACTTAGCAGTAGAGAATTTTAGGATGAAGAAAACATTTCCCAGTACAGTTAGGTGCATTACCAGAACGTTCCTTTCAAATAAAATCCATTCGTAATAATTTATGTATGTGCCATAGTAATCAGATTTTTCAAACTCTAAACAAGGCCTATTCTCTTAATTTAGATCACAACTAAATGATTAAGAATTTTGGGGGGCCCTGACCGGTTTGGCTCAGTGGATAAAGCGTCGGCCTGCGGACTCAGGGGTCCCAGGTTCAATTCTGGTCAAGGGCATGTACCTTGGTTGCGGGCACATCTCCAGTGGGGAGTGTGCAGGAGGCAGCTGATCAATGCTTCTCTCTCATCGATGATTCTAACTCTCTATCTCTCTCCCTTTCTATCTGTGAAAAATCAATAAAATATATTTTTTTTTTAAAAAAAAGAATTTTGGGGGAGCATTAATGTGTCCTCAATCATGCATACCACATCATTGCAGAACTTTAGAGCTGGAAGAGACGCTTGAGAACTAATCTAAGCTATTATTCCTTTCCTTCCAAACTGTTTAACATCCATAAATTTATTCTCCCCTATGAGGTAAGAATAACCTGCTCTAACTTGTCCTTAGACTCTGTCTATAGGAACACCCTGTAGGTGAATATGAATAAACTGGGTGGGGTACACCGACAGACCTGGGATCTAAAAGGATGACTTGAACCTAGCATAATAAACCTTACATCGTTAGCAAATGCCTCAGCTTATACTTTAAAAAAACAACAAAAATTTCCAAGTCCGGAATAAAGGAAGATTCATCTAGCACATGTTTTAAAAAAGAGAAGGAAAGAAAAGAAAAAAAGACTTAACTATCTTAATGGACTCAATGAGTCAACAACCTAGTGTGGCTGCCAAAAAAGCTACTCTTGGATTAGGAACAACTACATCAACAGTGGTATAGCATCCGGAAAGAGCGAGGCAACGGGCCTCTCTGCTACAGCTCGTTAGAGCACATCTGTAGTATTATGTCCAACTCTGTGTTCCACACTTTGGGAGAGACACAGAAAGACTTTAAAAGTTTAGAAGTGGGGTGACCAGGTAGTGAGGGAATTTGAAACAATGTCACATAAAGAACAGTTGAGGGAGCTGAAGGTATTTAAGTCCAGACTCAGAGGGAACATGATCACTGTCCTCAAATCCCTGAAGAACTATCATGACACAGAGAGAGCAGACTTACTCTGTGTGGCTCCGAAGGGCAGAACCAGAACCAGTCTGTGTTAACCACAGGGAGAAATATTTCAGCTAAGTCTATGGAAGTATTTCCTGAAATGTAGAGCCCCATTAGGATGTAGTGGTAACGTTCTATCTGGCCCTAATGATCCATATTTTTTTCTCCCGTAGTCCCACATTCAATCTTGGCTGCTACAATCAGACAGAATGTGCAAGGACGCTTTTTTCTTGGGTCCTTTCTTGCATCTGCACTAGAACCTTAGCAGCAGACAGTAACTGCTCCAGCTTTGTCAAATAGATGTATTAAAGGCCCATAACCTTACAAATCAAACATGTGTTATCACTTCAGTCTCTTACTGTTTTTATAACTATTATACTCTAGTATCACAGCCTCTCCTTTCACCCTATTTAAAATGTCCTACCTAACCAACCAATCAGCCAATTGTTTTGCCAGCTCTGTGGGAGGAAAAGTGCCTACTTACTAGACAATTAGTTTCAGTTTGCGATCAGTGTCCCCGTAAATAAAAAAGGGCCAAACTGAGGGGCAGGCAGGAGCTCTTAGCTAGACCTCCATGAAAGAATTTCTTATTAATTCAAAGAACAACTAGAAGACCCATCCTATCACATAACGTATTATCAAAGGCACTCAATACTTAGAGGAGCATTAAAATAAAACACCCTGTACAGTACAACCATCTTCCCAAATGCCAGGAAATCCAACTTTGTAAGCCAAACCAGGTCTCTCAAATTCAAGTGGAAGTTTTCCTTGTGTCAAAAAGATGTGCTTACTGTTTGAAATAAACTAGAACCCATGGTCAGATAAAAAGACTGCACCTGATTATATCACTGTAAAGCTAAAACTGCCTATTAATATGTCCAGTCAGTTGAGCCACTGAGAATCACAGAAAAGCACAACCTACAGAAAATTTAAAACACAAGAGTTATCAAAGTTGGTATCCTCCTAAGACTTTTGTGACCCAAATACCACCACAGACATGGGTATATGTTAGTCCTTGAAAAGCCTTGAACAGTTCAGATGGCAATATAATCAGTCTTGCTTTACTTCATCTAAAATTTATTTGGAGTCTATAAAACTCCAGCCAAAGTATTAGAGAATATAATATATATAATGGACTCAACAAGAACACATTCTTCTCTGTGCTTTTTAAAGTGAAACCCAGAAGCAAGCTAAGTGTCCATAATAAGAGACTAATTAAGTTATGATACATTTCTACAACACAAAAGGCAACTGTTAAAAATAAATAAATAAGTACTAATATGGGGGGTAGGGGAGGGAGGCACGATACATAGTTAAGTGAATAAGCAAATTGCAAAACAACATATACAGAATTATTTCATTTAAAGTTTTTAAAAACTATTTTATATGAACTTACACACAGGATTTTTTAAATTTAAAATATATATATATTTTTTTTATTTCAGAAAGGAAGGGAGAGGGAGAAGGACTTAGAAACATCAATGATAAGAGAGAATCATCGATTGCCTGCCTCCTGCCTGCCCCTCCACTGAGGATGGAGCCCACAACCCCAGCACGAGCCCTGACCAGATCGAACCATGACCTCCTGGTTCAGAGGTCGATGCTCAACCACTCAGCAACGCCGGCCGAGCTACACACAGGATTTTTTAAAAACCCTGTGTATAAGTTCATATAGAAAAATGTCTGAAAAGAGATCAACTATTAACAGTAGTAACTTCTAGGAATTGACTGGAACCTGGAGGCAATAAAGGAATGACTTTCACTTGGTCCTTGGAGGACCTCTGGTTATTTGTAATATTTTTTTTGCAAGTAATGGTTAGATTGTGATTTAAAAATAACAACACAAAAATAATGAAAGTGAAATAACATTAATTACACAGACTTATTTATCATATACTGACCCTTCAAAATAAGTGATCTTGCTACTTAAATGCTACTGTGTGCTTCAAATTCCAGAAAATCTAATTCATTCTTTTTCTATTACAACTTACTAAAACAAATAAAAATCACCACAAGTCCCTACTAGGTTTCTCAAATGTTTCATAACACACACACACACACAGAGCCTGATCACAAGGATAAATAACACACACGTTACTACCGCACTTAACTCTGTACCAGGAACTGCTCTAAGCACTATAAATGTATTAACTTATTTACGCTTCACAGAAATCGTATGAAGAGTAAAGTACTATTATTATTTTCATTTCACAGGCTAGGATTCAAACCTAAGAATAGGCTCTCCAGAGTTCATACTCTCCACCACTTGCTTCCTGTCTCTCAATAATATGTCAATCTCTCCATACGAAGGCCAAAAAAGATTATATTCCAGCTGGCTAATACACTCCTCAAGCTAGGAGAGATGCAATCTTGGTCTCTTATGAGTGAATAATCTGCAATGCCAAGCTTGAACTCGAGATTCAAGACTGTATTAAGACTAATAATCATGTGAGAAACTCCACAAATTGAATTACAGTCCAAAGTCCATACCTGACTCCGCAGTCAATCACGGAGCCTAAGAATTAGGTCAGAGATCCACTAATGTCAAGTACACCTAGGCAAACGGTTTGGACAAGGTAGGTGTTATTTGTTTGGTTTCAAGCCTATCTTGGATTTTTTTTTTTTTTTTTTTTTTTTTTTTTTTTTTTTTTTTTTTTTTTTTTTTTTTTTTTTTTTTTTTTTTTTTTTTTTTAAGGAAAGGAGAGAATAGAAGTAGTCTCTGACTTTACTTGAAGACTTCAACCAGCAGGAAGAAGAGCCTTATTTTCCATGGGCACTCAAACAGAAATCAGCATTTATCGGCATCAGCAAATTTAACATTCCAGCTTAAGGGAAAGGAAAAAAAGGACATCTCTGCTTAAATTGTGTATTTGTCCAAACATATTGACCTTGTATGAGAGAGAGAGAGAGAGAGAGAGAGAGAGAGAGAGAGAGAGAGAGAATGGTGCAAGGAAGGGATTTAACCTAATTTATTAATGTCTCAACCTAGATACACACCTGTCCCAAATGACCTCCTGAATCCACTTATTTGGGGGGGGGGGGATTACAATATCTCCTTTTTCTCTTTTGGCCTCAAGTGGTCTGTACTACTATTTGTAAACAAAATGCCCCGGGTGCCCCTTCCACCTGTCACACGCACATCTGATGTTTACATAAACACAAGGAGAAATGAACGAGAAGCTGGAGCTCCGGGAGGAAGCCCTTACACTCAGTTTTGGACGCGTGGATTGACGCAGGTATTGTCCTGGCTTTCCAACTTCCCCAAACGACCCGGGCGGAGAGGCAGGATGGGCTAACCGAACCCAAAAGTTGGTGCCCATTCTGGGTCTCTGACAAAGACCGAGAAGCCCCGTTTGGAAGGAGGTGCGATGCCTTCCCCCCCCCCCCACCGGCCCAGGGGGACAAAAGACTTTCCGGGCTGGGGGGTGGGAAGCGGGCTAGCTGGAGCCTGCCCCCTCCCCCCGCCCCTGGGAGTCCCGATCTGGGGAGCCTCCGGGACCAGACACGGTCTGTTCCAGCCCACGGCCCGTCCTAGACCCGGGGCTGGGGCAGGGATGGGCAGCCGCTGTGCGCGTCCGCCGGGCGAGGAAGCGCCGGGACTCACCTGGGGGAGGGGGCGGCGGCGAGGGGGCCTCGGGGGCAGGTGCGGTGGGCGGGACGCTGGTCCGGGGGACGACGGGCGTCGGGGTCGGTGGAGTAGTGGGCGCCGGAGCGGTGGTCGCCACAGGGGTAGTCGGCGCCGGGCCAGTGGGCGCCGGGAGGGTGGTGGGCGCGGGTCTGGTCGTCGCCCGAGGGGTGGTCGCGGTGCTTTCCACCGCCGCAGGGGCGGTCGACGAGGGACCGAGCGGCGCCTGGGAGGTGGTCAGAGCGGGTCCGGACGTCGCCCGAACAGGGGTGGTCTCCGCGGACCCGGCTGAAGAGGACGCCGTCAGGGGTCGGTGGACGGTAGCGCGCGGGGGTCCGGTCCCCGAGGTCTGGCCCGTGGTGGCCGTGGCCTTAGAGAAGGAGTGAGTGGGCTCGCCCTCTAGCCCCGGGCTCGGCGACGCGTCCACCTGCCCGGCGGCCCCGCTGCCACCGGTGACATTCCCCGCCGCGGTTACTGAGGCGGCAGCGGCGGCGGCGGCGGCGGCGGCGCAGCACAACAGGGCGAGGCCGCCCAGGCTCGGCAGGCTCCTCATGGCGCGCTCGGTTCCGCCATTCATTCATTCAGTCGTGCGGCCGGTCAGTCATCTTCTCCTCGCTGCGCTCGGACCAGGGAAGCCGCCGCAGCCGCCAGCGCCAACGCCACCCGGCGCACCATCGCCACCTCCCTCTGACAGGCGGCCGGCCCCGCGGGCGGGCCCCAGCGCGGAGGGAGCGACCCGGCCGAGCGCGGACAGCCCGCCCTCGCCGATTGGCAGTCCCGTCCGACCAATGGGAGGCCACGCTATCCCACGTGACACAGCCGCTCCCCAGCCTCTTTGTAGCCTCAGGGACCAATCAGAGGGCGTCAAGAGGAGGGGGCGGTGCTAAGGCTGGAGGAGGGTGGTGCGAGCCCCGCTCCAGCGGATTCGGCTCGCGGCGGCGCGGCTTTGTCTGCCCAAGGAGCGGGGCGCGGGCCTCGGGCACCGGGCGCCGCGGAGCAGACAAAGGACGCGCCCCGCGCGGCAGGCGCCGGGCCAAGCCGTCTGCTCCACTGGGCGGCGAGCGCGACCCGGGGCGGGGATTCGGCTCTCGGGAGCATCCCGCCCTCTCGAACAATGGGGCGCCGCGCCGCACCCGGGTGTGGACTGGGCTGGAACCCCGGCTGTGGGCGAGGGCGACAGCAACAAGGACGTAGAGTTCAGCATTGCCTCTGCTGCCCAAGAGAGGCTGGCCTCGGCCCTGCGAGGTCCGCGCTGCCACTCCCATTTCAGAGATGGGGAAACTGAGGCGCTGGTTGAGGGCCTCATGGAACGAAGACCCACGCCCTCCCCAGGCACCTGCTGTGGGCCAAGCTCGGTGTCATGCAGGCCAGGGCATCTAGAGGCCGGAAGGAGCGAGCTTTCTGCTTGGGGGCGACGAACTCACACGCACGCTCCCCCAAACCTCGGGGAAAACAGGGCCGCATGGGGTGAAATCTCAGCTTCTTGTCTCTTGCCGAGTGCCCAGAGCGCAGCTTTCTCACCTTTACACGGAGGATGTTAACTCACCGTCACCCTCCACACAGAGGGCTGCTGTAAGAATTGTGCTCTGAAAGGGCTCACCCCCGGTGCCTGGCCCCCAGGAAGGCCGTGCTCGTGCTAACTCCTCCGTGGACCGGGCTGGGACAAGCCCTTCGCCGCGGCCGGGTGGTGTCCCGAGAGCCGCCAGCCGATGGCAGGGACCGTGTGGGCCTGATAGCAGAGCTTGACCCCGGGTGACACTGAAACCCTGACCGAGGCTGGAATTCTGGCGCGCAGCCTCGCACCCTCCGCCCAGGATCCAGAGCTTTCTCAGAGGGAGCTAGGCGGGCGGGTTTGTCATCTCTCTGGGTTTACTCCCAGCCCCACCGCCAGCCCGGTCCTGGCCTGGCTAGGACCTTTGCGCATGGCTCCCCATTCGTCACTGGCCTCCAACCAGGAGAGCAGGATGAGATTTGCGTGTGAACCTGCATATATGTTAATGAGGGACTGAATGTATTTACCGGCAGGAGTAGTGGGTGGGGAGAGGATGGGTATAAAAGCATGCTTGTGTATAAAAGCATAAGCATCCTGCCCTGGCTGGTTTGACTCAGTGGATAGAGCATCGGGCCTAGGGACTGAAGGGCCCGGGTTCGACTCCAGCCGGGGGCAAGTGCCCGGGTTGCAGGGTTGCAGGCTCGGTCCCCAGGAGGGGGAGGGGAGCAGGAGGCAGCCAATCAATGATTCTCTCTCATCATTGATGTTTCTATCTCTCTCTCTCTCTCTCCCTTCCTCCCTAAAATCAATAAAAATGTATATTTTTAAAAAAGCACAAGTATCCTTGTGAGTCTGTGTGTATGAATATTACACGTATTTGTGTGAGCTTATGATATGGGAGCTATTACCTATTTGTGTACGTTGAGTACTAGGATGTGTCTTACGTGTATTTTCTGTGTTTGTTTCATTTGTGAGTATGAGTGTGTTTTGGTAGATCTGTCTATGTAAGGGGGAGAAGGGCAAGATGAGAGAGGTGGGTGTGGGTAATCTGGTTTCAGAGCAATATTTAGCAAACACAAAGCAAGATTGTTTTTACTTCTCTCAGGATAAACACGTCATGCCCCTCCCAGTATTCTCTGGCTGATTCTTCCTCTCCCTCAAACCTCAACCAAAGTACCAGATCCTCTAAGACTTTTGTGGTTCTCTGAGTGAGAATTAGTCTCTCCATTCCATTTTCCCACTGTCCTTTGTTTATTCATTGATTACAATCCTGGTCCATCAGTCTATTTCTCCCCTGCCTCTTCCTAAAAAGATTAAGAAATATACACAAGGTAAACGGAACTTCCCACACACATGCCCTGCCGGGTGGTGTCCCGAGGGCTGCCAGCCTATTGCAGGGATGGGGTGGGCCTGATAGCATTACTTCTCACAGGCATGCATCTGCCTACTACTAAAACTACTAGAACTTATGTTTGTCTCTGTCATTAGGTTACTCTTTCTATTCTCAGACTCGAAGGGGTAATACACATATGTGAGTGTTAATCCATGCTGGTTAAATGGAATTAAACTGAAAAGTAATCCATGTGCTATGGGAAGACCTTGTATCTTTGGAGTCAGACAGATCTGGGTCATGACTCTGCCAGCTGTGCAACCTTAGAAGAAACTTTGCACCTTTTTGCACCTCTCAGTTTCCTCATCTCTAAAATGGGACCATTTAGCTGAGCTAAGGATGGTAGAGAATGTTTTTATAGAGCCTGGTACATGGAAGATGCTAGCTCCATGTAGGTTCGCCTTTCATGTGTACCAGTGCTGACTGTGAGCCTTGCTGGCTGAAGAACCACAGTAGAACCTCTGTCCCGTAACTGACAGGTGCCCTACCAGGTAGTCCCAGGCGATAGCTGAAAATGCTGGGTTGACCTTCAGCTGTGCTACATCCAAGATTCTCTGGCAGAAGGAGAGGATTGCTGATGCAGCTTCTTTGCCTGGAGAAAGACTAGAAGACCTTGCTGAAGTGATCCAGGCCAGCTCTGGGCCTCACACAGGGATCATCCGTGCTTCTACCATGGGTTAATTACTGTGTATATTAAATTCTCTTGAAAGGCAACTTAAGTGTATTAATGTTATTCATTCAACATTTAATTCTTAAATTTCTTGCTCTGCCTTTAACTCTAAACCACAAGGTGACTTTTAACAATTTTCTTAGGGATAATACTTTACTCTGTGTTTTAAAATCAGAAACACCTTAAATATCCAACATCAGAAAAAAGTATTGTATCTTCAGTTTAATCATATAAAGTCATTGTAAGAGTGGCTAAGGAGACCGTATAACAACTAGTAATACTAGATCATTAATCTCTTACTAGGTGCTAGGCATTATACTAAGAGATACACATGAAATATGCTGTTGAATTCTAAGAAAAACCCCAGGAAGTAGATACTATTATTATCCCAATTTCACAGATAGGGAAACTAGGGCACAGAGAGGTTAAGCCACTTGCCCATGCTACTTAGTAAGAATGGCTGGCTCTAGTGGTTCCCTTAACAACTGTGATATAAAGGGAAAATGCTTATGATATGATGTTAAGAAGAAAAAAGAAAATAAAAATTATAGTCATGACTCTGTGTAACTAAATGTTGACTGGAACTTTGTGTTGCTCCAGAATTGCAGCTAAGTCTCAGGGCTCTAAAGAGAGCTGTCAACCTACCCATGACCTGTGGGCCCAGGACTTAATGAGGGGCCACAGAACAGCAGGGGTCAGGAAGGGCCCTGTCGGAGTCCATGAGCAGCCTGACCTTTCTCCTGTAAGGCAAAGGGCCCCATCTGATTCCTCCTTGTACACTCAACACCAAGCACAGTGTCAAATACACAGAAGTGGCTCAAGAATTGTTTATTGAGCTAAATGGAATCATATGATGGGACAGACACTACTCCAGGAATTTTGCATTCGTAAAGCATTTATTCCCCCAAAGGGAGGGCTAGCACCGGTACTTGAAAGAAAAGGAAACTGAGCTTCTGAAAGGTTAAGGGACTTGCCCAAGATCTGCCCAACTTCAAAGCCCGGGCTCTTCTCTACACCCCACAGACCCTTAATGTGGCCACTGTGCAGCACATAGTAGGGGTTGATGAACACATACTGAAAAAGAGTATCCATGCACACCAAATCTAGCTCCCCTGCCAGAGCAGAATGGAAGAAAAGAGAAGCTTTGGGAGTAAGAAATTAGGGAATATAATAAAGAGGGAATATGCAAATTGACTGTCACTCCGATCAATTTGCACCCACAGCTGAGGCTAAGTTCCCATAACAATCCTTAAGGAGCAATCAGCAGGGACCTGAGACTGCGCGCCCACCCACCTCCTACATGGGGCTTGACAGGGGACCTTAGGTCGTGCCTTCCACCCACAGGGCTTAACAGGAGACCTCAGGCCATGCCCCCCGCCCTAACCCCAGGCCAGGGGACCTGAGGCTATGCCCTCCACCCAGGGGGAATTGATGGGGGCCCTCAAGGTGTGCCCTCCACCCTGATGCTGAGCCAGGGGACCTCAGGTCATGCCCCCCACCCCAGCACCAGGCCAGGGGACCTCAGGCTGTGCCCCCTGCCCCAGCGCCAGGCTGGGGGATCACAGGCCACTCCCTCCGCCCAGCAGGGCTTGATGGGGGACCTCAGGCCTTGCCCCCCTGCCCTGGCACCCAGGGGACCTGAGGCTGCACCCCCCACCTGGCAGGGCTTGACAGGGTAGGACTGGCCAGGTCTGGATCTAGCCCAATGAAGGGGGGCTGTCCAGGTTTGGGTCTCAAGCAATTTTGAGGTGCACGTGGGTGGTTGAAGACTTGACTCTGGGTTCCATGGTGCACCCCAGACTCTGACAGGAGGAAGATTTTCATATACATTTTACTAATTTTCTT
This sequence comes from Murina feae, assembly GCA_004026665.1. NCBI lineage: Eukaryota > Metazoa > Chordata > Mammalia > Chiroptera > Vespertilionidae > Murina > Murina feae. The sequence continues at coordinate 12,740 of PVJC01013914.1, read as the reverse complement.
TAATCTCTGACACTTCTATTATAGAGAAAGGGAAAATAGCAATATTAAAATATTTCCTCTAATTAATTCCCTTTTAATGTGCACGAATTTCGTGCACTGGGCCACTAGTAATAATATAATAGATGTGGCTCAGCAAAATAACTTCATCGCCCAGATTCCAGTAAAACACAAAAACTTTGCCCCTTCTGGTTTCATTGAGGCAGCAGTGCTGACACGGACTATTTCTAATCCTGCCGGAGCCCAGCCACATATCAGATGTGGCTAAATGCAAGGTTTGGCATCAACATTAAGAGTATTAGGGTCTCTATTAACAAAGTCTGCCCAGAAAAGGACACTAACAGACAACTCACAGGGAAATACAAGTGGCTAAGAAGCATGAAATACCTGTACTGTAAATTAAACTTAAGTAATCAAAGATTTGCAGATTGAGACAATAGTTATCATTGTTTAACCTATTGATTTGGCAAACATTTAAAACAACTGGTAATACTTGTTGCTGGCAAGGGCGTGCCTCACGCTGTTGATAGGAATGTAAAGTGATAGAACCTTCCCAGACTAGAAGACCTGGCAGAAGTGATCCAGGCCAGCTCTGTGCCTCACCCAGGAAACATCCATGCTTCTACTGTGGGTCCTGAAAATGCTAGTACTCTTTTGACTCACTTCCACTTTTAAGAATATATCCAAGGAAAATAAATATGCAGATTTATGTACAAAAATGTTCAGCAAAGTGTTGTTGATAATAGTGAATATTAGAAAAAATCTAAACTGATAATAAGAGGTAGGTTAAATACTTTGTGGTCTATGGACTCCCTAGGTTGGACTCCTATACGTCTATAAAAAATGATACCCATGGCCCTAACTGGTTTGGCTCAGTGGATAGAGCATCGGCCTGCAGACTGATGGGTCCCAGGTTCAATTCCGGTCAAGGGCATGTACCTTGGTTGCAGGCACATCCCCAGTAGGAGGTGTGCAGGAGGCAGCTGATCGATGTTTCCCTCTCATCGATGTTTCTAACTCTCTATTCTTCTCCCTTCCCTCTGTAAAAAAAATCAATAAAATATATTTTTAAAAATTATACCCACAAAGGAAACTCTTTGTGAAAAAAATGGGTTACACTATATATACCTCTTTGATTGATCAAAATCTGGACACACAGCACCCAAGGAGGACCAGTATGTAGAGCAACAGGAACTCTTATTTATAACTTGCGGAAAGGCAAAATGCCACAGCTACTATTGGAGACTCACCCTATGATCCAGCAGTTATGTTCCTTGGTACTTGCCCAAAGGAGCTGAAAATGTATGTGCATGTCAAAACCTGCACACAGATGCTTACAGCAACTTTATTCATAATTGCCAAAACTTGGAAGCAGTCAAGATGTCTATTAGTAGGTGAATGGATAAATAAACTGTGGCACAGCCAGACAACAGAATATTATTCAATACTAAAAAAAAATTAGCTGGCCTGCCATTGTGGCCCAGTGGTTGAAGGTCGGCCCATGAACCAAGAGGTCACGGTTCGATTCCTGGTCAGGCAGAGCACATGCCCTGGTGCTAGACTCAATCCCTAATGGGGGGAGGGGTATGGGAGGCAGCCAATTGATATTTCTATCTCTCCGACCCTCTCCCTTCCTCTCTCTAAAATAAATAAAAATATATTTTAAAAACAATTAGCTATCAAGCCATGAAAAGACATGAAGGGTCTTAAATATATATCACTGAGTGAAATAAGCCAATTAAAAAAGGCTGCATACTGTACGACTTAAGTTATATGACATTCTGGAAAAGGCAAAACTATGGAGATAATAAGCTGCTGAGCTGTGGTGACTTGGCAGCGCCAGTTCTCGGGTGATGCACCCTGGAACCAGAGAGGAAGTTGCGGGGTGCGTCACCCAAGAACCACTCTCTCGCAATCCAGGACCTCTCAGGGGATGTCGGACAGCTGGTTTCACCCAATCCCCACAGTCCAGGCCAAGGGACTCCATCTGCTGGAGGAATCCCGCTCACTCCACAGTGCCCTTTGAGCTAGGGCACCACCCCAGGTGTGGCCAGTTGGGGAGGGACTGCAGGAGGTTGGCTCTAGGGCGTGTCCGGCCCGTCTCACCCAGTCCTGCCCCCCTGGCCACCTTCTAATTAATTTCCTTTCAAGGTGCACGAATCCGTGCACCAGGGCACTAGTATAATGATGGATATGTGTATTATACATTCATCTAAACCTACAGAATGTACAACACCAAGAATGAACAATAATGTACACGATCAATTTTGGGTGAATATGATGTTTCAACATGGTTCATTAATTGTAACAAATCTATTCTCTGGTGAGGATGATGATGAGTAAGGCTATGTATGTGTGGGGGCAGGGGCTATATGTACTTCCCTCTCACTTTTTGCTGTGAACATAAAACTACTCTAAAAATATAGTTTTATTTAAAAATAGGCTTATACTATGATCCCAATTATGTAAAACAATCTGTGAATTATATATTAAGTAGAAGACCAAAAGAAAATACACCAAAACATTAACAATCTTGTCTCTGAATGATTGCATTTATGGGTATTTACATTTCTTTTTCCTTTTATACTTGTTTGTTTGCATTTTCCAAAATTTTTTTACAATGACTACATATTGTTTGAAGAATCAGGAATAACCAACAGAACTCATTTAGGTCTGGAGGTAAGTCTGCCAACCACATGGGGTTGGGATGGAAACATCTATCTCCATGGTATCTTTTTAAGATGACAATGAGGAGAAAGCCTTATGTCATAAATTCACATTAATTGCAAATCGCCTTCCCCAAACAGTGAAGCTAAATATTGAAATCTTCCTTCAGAGACCTTCTGGTCTAAAAATAGGCTCAGAAAAGCATTTGCTGCAGTTCTTGGAGATCTGCTGCAGGACGTCATTCACAGTGGGCACCCAGTCAAACCCTTGCTCGTCATCAGTGTTGGCTGCAAAGCAAAGAATTTGAACCATTTCGGGGAGGAATGGAGCCAGAGCTTCACAAATAACTCTTTCCTTTAGGTTGCTATAATTGTAATAAAGGGGACTTACTGACAGTTGCAAAAGACACGGAGGTTTCCCAACCACTATCTCAGCTAAGCTTTGCAACCATTCTGGGGGGAAGGTAGTAATAACAATAATCGTGACTAACATTTACTGAGCACTTGTTATATGCCAGGCACCAATGCTAAACAATTCACGCACATTATTCCCTTTACTCTTATACTATGAAGTAGAAGGAATGATTGCCTCCACTTTATATGTTAACACACTGCCACTCAAATAAGGCCAGTTATTTGCCCAAGGTCACCAAACTAATCAATGAAAGGACTAGAATTCTTAGCCATTTATTTAGACCTCAGTCCACAGTAATGTCCACAACTGCTTACTGAACTTCTTCAACATTTTTTTTAATTCAATAAGACTAGTCTTCACTTGTGGTCTTATTTTTTCTTTTTCTTTTTCTTTTATTTTTTATAGAGTAAGGGATAGAAACATCAATGATGAGAGAGAATCATTGATCGGCTGTCTCCTGCACACCCCCCACTGGGGATCGAGCCTGCAACCCCAGGCATGTGCAGGAATCAAACCATGACCTCCTGGTTCAAGGGTTTATGCTCAACCACTGAGACATACCAACCAAGCTAAACTTCTGCAACTTTGATTATTTTTATTGTTATTCTTATTAGAAGTTTAATAATAGAGTACTGTGTTCAATCCTGGTCTTTCTAGCTGTATAACCTTGGACAAGTCACTTTAGCTTTGTGTCTCTACTTTCTGTCTCCTCTGCATAATGAAGGTCATAATATCTATCTCATAGGACTCAAGTTCAAACAAAACAATGTATATAAAGTATTGGGCCAAAGCCTGCCACCACAGTAAATGCTCAAAAGACATTGGGACATGTCTGATTTTCCTAAACTTGGTCTCCTCACAAGGCCAGGAAAGTACTATGTCCTTAGGGTTCAGTGTCCAGAACTTCTAGATTCTCAGAGGAGTACCACTCCTCAACCTGCTTCCATGACTTTGCCCTCTTGAAGAGCCTCCTTCACTGGAATGAGTACCTGTCATTGAAATGTGTACCTAGCTTCTAGGGCTGTGACAGGAATGGCCACTTGACTCCTAGAGTGCCCAGGCCTTTAGGACTAAGGTGCTCTTTGTTGAACTGTTTTGAAGTAGCCATGCTGATTTCATGCTGGCTTCCTAGGGCTTGAGGGTATGGAAACCCAGTCCTAAAGGAGAAATGGTTTCTCTGGAAAAGACACAGAAAGAGAAAATATCAGAGCTGGGTTCAAACCTGTCCTTGTGCAGACGACAAACCAGGACCCAAAGAAAAGGGCCTTGACAAGGTCCTTACCACATATCAGCACCCAATCATGTCTCACAGAGGAGGCAGCTGAGGGTCAGCAAGAGACTTACAGTTGGCTGGCTGGAAATCCAAGGGCCTGTCTTCCCAGCCACACACTGCCCTCTGACTTCCCATGGATTCTCATGTCACCGGGCTCCCTCTCCAGGAACTTGCCTACTGAACTCACAGAAATCGTGTCTTGCTGCCAGCTTTTGATCAGTGGCCAAAGCAGTATTTTAAATGATAGTTATAATCAGGGTCTGCTCTTGGGCATCGGTCAGGAACTCAGGAATGGCAAAATCTTCCAAATTAGGCCACGTTAGTATAAGGGAACTAGAAACATCTTTCCCCTTCCATCAGGCCTAAATTAGAACAGCCTTAAAGAGGGTCCTGGGAGAGCAAGCCTGCTCTCAGGCCTGTGGGTCTGACTTCCTTTTTCACACAATCACTGCACTTTTCTTACGACCGTTGAATGTTTATTAGGTGTGTGCAATGCCTTAAATGCAGCCCAGAATTTGTAATTGGATGTAATCCTGAGCCACATACTGGCAGCACTTCTTTCTTTCTTTATTTTTTTTAAAATATATTTTCATTGATTTCAGAGAGGAAGGGAGAGAGAGGGAGAGATAGAAACATCAATGATCAGAATCATTGATTGGCTGCCTCCTGTGTGCCCCCCACTGGGGTTCAAGCCTGCAACCCAGGCATGTGCCATTGACCAGAATCAAACCTGGGACACTTCAGTCCACAGAGCAACGCTCTATCCACTGAGCAAACCCAGCTAGGGAAGCACTACTTCTTTAGAGACAAGAACCTTGGGATGTCTGCCATCTGCTTCCATGTTGATAATTAGTCTATGAATCAGCTAAGCCAGGCTTCCAACCCCGAGTCTGTCTCCCTTCAAGGTGAAATAGTCCTATGGAGAAAGTCCATGATCTAGTCGGCCTGGTGCCCTTACTTCCAGCCTATGTGACTAGGCAGCAATCAACCTCTCTATATTTCAGTTTTGCCCGCTGTAAAGTGTGCATACATGTTTGGTCTACTCATTCTGTGCTAGGGGAGTCATTCATTCATTCATTCATTCATCAGAAATGTATTAAGCACTGATCTGGAGATACTCTGGTGAACAAGACAAAAAGAAGTGTAGAAGGAAAAAAGAAGAAGTGTGTCCTGAATTTATGCTTACAATGTATTGAGTGGGATAATCAATTAGAAAATTAATGGGTGAACAAGCAAAGTATTTACTGATTATGGTAAATGTTACAAAGGAGATTAAAAGGGTGTTGTGACACAGAATAACTGGGAGATGTTCCCTTAGGGCAGCGGGTCTCAACCTGTGGGTCTGGAACCCTTTGGCGGTCGAACGACCCTTTCACAGGGGTCGCCTAAGACCATCCTGCATATCAGATATTTGCATTACGATTCATAACAGTAGCAACATTACAATTATGAAGTAGCAACAAAAATAATTTTATGGTTGGGTCACAACATGAGGAACTGTATTTAAAGGGCCAGAAGGTTGAGAACCACTGCCTTAGGGTAATCAGGGAAAGTCTCCTTGAGGATGTAACATTAAACTTGAAATCAGAAGAAGGAGCTGGCTCTGCAAAGACCAGAGGAAGAGCCAGTGTGGGAAAGAACTGGGAGACCAGAGCGGAGGAAGCGTACCAATGACGGAGAGAGTGGTGCGAGATAGGGTAGGAGCTAGTTATGCAGAGTTCTGGAGCCATGTCATTAGGCTAGATTTTCTTCTAACAACAATGAGATGTCAAGGGAGGGTTCTTGGGAAAGGGTGAAGGTGAATCGCAAGATGGCAGGACAGGAGCATGGGAACCAGTGAGAAGGCCAGGTTGTTCAGGTGTGAGAAGGTGATAGCCTAGACTGTCCTAGAGGCAGACTGAAGATGTATTTTAGATGTAGAATTGTCAAGACTTGTTCTTGGATTGGGTGTGGGTGACGGATGGAAAGAAATCAAGAATGATTCTTAGATTGGCGCATCAATGGGATCACTCTTTCATTCAACAAACATCAATTAAGCACATTTATCTTGCAGATAAATAAGGGGGTGAAGTTCGGAGCTTAGTTATGGGGAGAAACCAGAAAATAGGCAAATTTCTACATTTAAGTAGGTGCAGTCAATGTTGGAGAACATCTACTTCTGTTCAGGAAGAAGGATCAAAGAACTCTTCCTAGGGGAGCGGAATTTGAACTTAGTTTTGAAGGAGGGACAGGAAGATGGAAAAGGCTTTGGACCATAGAACAGAGTTCTGAAATAACAACAATAATAATATCGTCATGGTAGTAGCTGAGATTTGTGAAGTCCTAACAATGTGCTGGGTATTGTAAGCACACACTAACTCATGTAATCCTCATGTGGGAACTCTGAGGCACAGTTAACCTGTCACATGATTTGCCAAAGGCCACACAATCTTACTCCAGGCTTCAGTCTCGTGCAGTTTGGCTCCAGAGGCCACACTCTAACCATGACACAGCCTGCCTCTCCGTGGGAGAGATCTGCACCTTAAGGGGTGGACAAGGGCAGAAAGTATAGGGTATAAGAGGGTAGAAGTCGATGAAGGTGAGATAAATGACATGAAAGTATTTTTCAAACGATAAAGTACCGCCCCCAAGCAGATTGTCATCACTATTATTAAATAACCACCTTCCTTCTGTGGGAAACAGGCTTCTCAGTGTCTCTGGATGTTTGGCCTTGGAGAACAGTGGCTGCTGGGGAGGAGGAGGGAGGTGACAGGGGGACATCTCAGGAGAGTATGGGTTAAACTGAGTCGAACTGTGACTTGGGAAGCAGCAGGTGTGGGTTCCACCCTAGCTCTGCCCTAACTTATTACATGGTTTTGGGTGAGTCATTTCGCCAGCCCGGTCTTCCGTCTCAGGAAAATGGAAGGAGGGAGGAGTGGGGATTCTAAGGGCTTGTCCAGCCTTCCCATTTCGAACAATTGCTGCTGCTATTGGTGCTCTGCTTCTCTACTAGACAAAAAAAGGAATGTCTGCTTGGGGCCCTTTATCAGAGCAAAATGCCACCTTGGATGGAAGTGGCACCTTCCAGAAGCAGGACCCCTGCTGGATGGGCAGTCGATGGCTTATGTTGCCTGAACCCACAGATCTCCAAGTTAAATACCTCTCACCCCTGCTATCCCTGCCAGGTCACTGGTCTCCAGGCCCCTTAACTCCAGCCCTTCCTGCTCCTTTCAGTTCTTCAGGGGGAATCTGAGTAGCACAGCCTTCTAGACACGATGCAGTCAGAAGATGCATGTGCTGTGCACATCCTAGTGGGTCCTGTTTTGGGTTTTCTGTGAACCAAAACCCTCGGCTTTCTCACATGCACTGCTTCATCTTGTGCCATTGGTTTTGGATCCACTGCCCAAGAATAAAAGGTGTTCACTTGTGATGCGGCATTGAATCTTCCTCCTCGTCACGTAGGATCTCCACAGTGAGAGGAGACTCCTGGACCTGCAAGAGAACCTTTTCCATCAAAGCACTGCAATCTAAACTCATTGGTGAGACAGAACTTTACAAACTGGAAAGCACTTTCAGACATTATTAATTCGCATATTATTCCTGTTGCACCTCATAAAGTCCCTGAACTAGTTTGGGCAGAGGTAGGGTTGCCAGATAAAGTAGAAGATGCCCATAAAATTTGAATTGCAGATACACAGTGAAGAATTTTTAAGTATAAGTACAACCCAAATATTTCATAGGACATACCCATACTTAAACCATTATACCTTGCATATCTGAAATTCAAATTTAACTAAGTATCGTGTTCTTTTATTTGCGCCATCTAACAACCCTAGACAGGGAACATTAACTCTGTTTTTGCAGATCTAGGGCTTAGAGGGTAAAAAGATTTATGTAAACTCGCTGAGAACAAGGACCATGTCCGATTCATTTTTTAATTTTCAGTATTTACTTATTTATTTTTTAAAAACAAGACAAGTATATTCCCTTAAAGCCAGTGTATCCATCCTTACAGTGGTATCTACAAGATTTGTTTCATGAAAAGCTTATTCTCCTGAGAATCTATACTGTGTGTTTGTGTGTGTGTATATATATATTGCACAGAGTATTAAAAAGCTAATGAGTCATTTTTAATTCCTGATTCCCAGCCTGGAGTTAGCACAGAAACGATGCTTGGGAAAGCTTTATTCAGCTATTGGACTTTCTGAGTCCCTCATTCCTACAGGAACCCTACAGGGTGAAAGAAAAAGCTGGCTCGGGACAGAGGGTGGCCCCAGGAACTCAGTCTTGGGCTTCCCTGTTCTCCCTGTGTGGTCGTGCCTCAGGTTAATTCCAACGCGTTTCAGGAAAGCAGCGTGGAACTATAAACATCATGCAATTATCACAGGGCATCATGGAGAGGCCCCTTTTAACCGCGGGGAGGTCTGCCCAGGGCTGCCACATCCAGGGAGGTCTTGGCCAAGATGCTTGCTGCCCACGGGGTGCCCACATGGCCAAAGTCAGAGGCACAAAGTCCCTCTCCTGCCCTCCGGGTGAGCAGACCAGTCTGGGTGCTGGTGGGACCGCCTCCAGTGACTCTGGACTAGATTCAGCTCACCTCTCTCATGATGGACATCTCAAGCTCTGTCTACTGACAGGTCACAAACTGATGTCACCTGCCCAGTCAGAACTGTGAATAAACAGACACTCTAGAAGACCTGGACTGCTGATGGGGGTCAGGGGTCTTGGTTCCTTCGTTCCTGTCAACTAAGAAGGATGACCTGCTGACGAATTGGAGCTTGGGCAGAAGCACTAGGATTTTCATGTCTGAGGTTCACTGGTGGAATCCTAGAATGTTAAGGTTAGAAGAGAGGCCCGTAAGCCTTGGCCAGTGCGCTCAGTTGGTTGGAGTGTCATCCTGTACACTGAACAGTCGCAGTTTCAATTCCCGGTCAGGGCACATACCCAGGTTTCAGGTTTGATCTGGGTCTGGGCAGGTATGGGAGGCAACCGATAGATGTTTCTTTCTCACATTGGTTCTTTCTGTGTCTCTCTCTTTCTCTCTGCCACCCTCTCTCTTAGCATGTCCTCAGGTGGGGATTAAAAAAACAAAACAAAACAAAAGCACAAGGCTCAGAGAAGGAAAGGACTTAGGCAGGCCCACACAGTAACCTGGCAGCAGATGCAGGCTGGAGCTCATATTTCTCCTAGGTGCTGCATTCCTGATTCAGACCGTCTGCTTTCAGTTCAAAGCAAAGAGCAGGTGGGTCAGATGTGGTCACTAACTGGTGTACTGGCCTGTGAGTCGCTGAGCTTTAACTCTGGCATGCCATTAGCATCTTAACCCAATCTGTCACCCTCTACGCCCTGGAGGCCCTGCTGTCTGTAGGCCGCAGATTAGAAATGAACTGCTCTTGGCCAAGCCCCTGAAACTGGAGATGAAATGGCCCATACAGATCACCTGATCTAGTTTCTCAGCGTTTGTGCTGCAAAATAGGCCCAAGAGCCAGTGAGGTCAGTGAGCTGGCAGGTTGGTGGGCAGGCCCCCTGGAGGCGGAGGGTAGCAAGCCACAGAGGGATGGACAAGGTGTGGAGCTGGCGCAGGTGAGCGGCAGCACTGCCCTTCCATCTCCTGTCAGCTCTGTTCAAAAATTCTCTTCATATCAAAGTAAAGACTTTCTCTATCAGCTTCTGCCCACAGGGTCCAGTCTGCTCCATTCGCAGACTTGGATAGGAGGTGGTCCAGGTTACCCCACAGGTAAAACTGCTGAGTTAGGCAGGAACCCCAATCTGCATGCAGCCCAGCCAGGGCTCCCTCTGCTGCCAAGCCCATATGCACATCCCACTGAGGAGCTGAATGAAGACCAGGGAGGGCCACTCTGCCTGGGATTCCTGGATGGGTCCCCTGCAGATGCTGGCGTCCTTCTCAGCTCTGAAGAGAGAACAGAACAACCCTTGTCACTGTCCTCATGGAACTTGGGTTCTAGTTAAGGAGTCAGACAATATCTGGGGAAATAAGATCATTATTGGAAATGGCAGTGCTAAGAAGAAAACGCAGGCAGATACTGATAAGAGGATAGAAAATGACTCAGCGGAATGACCTCTTGGGAAAAGGTGCCCATCAAACTGAGGCCTGAATGAGAACCAAGGGATAAAAAGGGAAGATCCAAGGGCAGGGACCCACACATGGCGAGTCTCGCACACAGGAACCAGCTTAGTGTGTTTGAGGAAGAGAAAACGCAGGATGGGTAGAAGATAGGGAATGAGAGGAAGAGGAGAAGGAGACAGAATCTATGTGGAGATGGTGGTCTGAGCTTCACTGGGTTTGGCTAAAGACTGAATCGTGGTGATGAGTCCACTTGTAGGACAGGGGAGGCACACAGAACAGGACTCACGGCGTCATGTGTGATGTGAGCTATGCAGGCCAGGGGCTCACACACAATGTGGCTTGGGTGGGGTCACTGGGCAACTGCATGGGAATTTGTGGTCAATTCTCAAAGCTGACAGGGAACATCCATCTCAGGTTTCTGTCCAGGCCAAACAACCTCAGGAAGGCTCTGTGCACTCCCAGGAGAGCCCCCCAGGTCTGAGATGACTAGAGAAGGAAGCCTAGGTGTTGAGTTTTTGTGAAAGGCTAGGCTGCACTGCACCTCCTTCTTGGGGCTCCTTCCCTGCTTTCAGAGTCTTCATGGGCCCTTCACCTCCTTCCCTCACAGGCCTGTTCACCCTGGGTACGAACTGTCCCTAGTGGCCTGCATGGTATTGAGTCAATGTCCCAAGTCAAAGGAATGCATCTAGAATTGTGAAATGTCAGTAATGTGCCATCCCTGTGAGTGTGACAGGGAGGGCCTGGTGAGTCATCTGCATGAGGCAGGCCCTGCCTGGATCCAGGTCTTCTAAATCCAGAGTCAATGTAGGGCTCCCTCCACTAGGCTGTCTTACCTGGTTCAAGTATAACATTTACTCTTGACTCTTGAGAATTTGTGGGAGATGCTAGAGAACACCCAATCTATACCGACTGCCAAGATACAATTCCTGCAGAGGCGCTCGAGGTGGGGGTGGTGTGGCCCTGAATAAGCTGACAGAGCACTGGGATTTCAGTTGAGGGCATTCTCACAGAAAAGCCCAGCCCTTTCACCCGCCTCCAGAAAATTCTGCCTGGCTCAGCAAATTGTGTTGTCATCTCATTGGCACTGCTTCCGTATTCCTTTTCCATTTCAGAACAGGAGAGAACACTTGTGGGTTGGTTTTGTCTTTCCTGAGGATGATCTAACCTTAAATAACAAGGCCAAGGGACTCTAGTCCTACCTGTTGACCCCTCAGTCTGCTTCTAGGAACTTGTTCTAAAGAAATATTTCTAAAGATATATAATAGCAGAAAATTGGAGTACCCAAGTGCCAAATGACAGGTGGAGGGGCAAAACCCTACCCCATTCACTTGAAGGAATACTATGACAAACTTAAAAATGACAAATATAGGTCCTGGCCAGGTAGCTCATCCCAACACGCCAAGGCTGTGGGTTCAATCCCCAGCCATATACAAGAAGCAACCAATGAATGCATAAATAAGTGGAACAACAAATCAATGTTTTTCTCTCTGTGTGTCTAAAATCAATCAATATATTTTTAATGAGAAATATATAACTAGTCAAGACATGGAAAATTCTATATGAAAGAATGTTCAGTGAAAATATTAGAAACCAAAACTGTACAAGACTATCTACTTCTTTCCTGGAGTCCTCTACATGAAAACTGAAAGAGCTCAACAAAGACTCAACACACAATGGAATACTATGCAGCTGCAAAGAGGGATCTCTTACCCTTTGGGACAGCAATGGATGGATCTGGAGACTGTTATGCTAAGCAAAATAAGCCAATCTGAGAAAGACAAATATCACATTATCTCGCTCATTTGTGGAAACTAGTGAACAAAATGAATTGGCCAACAAAATAAGACCTGAAGGATGGAGGCATGGAACAGACTGACATACCTCCATGTAGGGGTGGGAGGACAAGGAGAGATAAACCAGAGAACTTACATACTTATATGCATAACCCACAGACACAGGCAATAGGGTAGTGAAGACCTGAGGAGAGTAAGGGGTAGGTAGGGGATGGATTGAGAAGGGTAAAGTGGGGGGAAATAGGAGATATCTGTTAATACTGTCAACAACAAAATAAAATTTAAAAAGAAAGATTCAAATAAGATTTTTATACAGCCCATCTTTTTTGTGGATATTTGTGTGCCCAGATAATATAAATAAAATCACCCTTGTGAAATGCTCTCTAACTTTTAAATATTGTTCAATATCCAATTGTGCACTTTCTTCAATAAACAACATAATCCTGCCCAGATGGCATAGCTCAGTGGTTGAGCCTTGACCTGTGAACCAGAGGTCACAATTTGATTCCCAGTCAGGGCACATGCCCAG
>PVJC01013913.1:0-37261 GCA_004026665.1 Murina feae | reverse complement strand
ATTGACAATTTAAATAAGCAAACACTGTATAAAACACATAAGGTAGTTCTTTTAAAATAGATAAATGATTATGAAAGTTTAATAATTGTATTTCAATTGTAATCATTATATAATAAAGTATTTTAGGCTCTTGTTGTGTTATTCAATTATCTTAACAAATTATGAACCCTGAAAACTAATCTTATTGATATACATATAAGAAACCATAAATCAATTTTATTTTTCAAAACTATTCATAGCTCACATATAGAAAGAGTTCATTGTGCATATCTAATCTAATAAAAGAGTAATATGCAAATTGACCCTCACTCCATTACACCTAAGCCACATCCACCAGCCAAGCTAAGCCCGCCAGCCAATAAGAGTGACTGTATGCAAATTAACCCAACCAAGATGGCAGCCAGCAGACACGGAGCTAGAGCAAACAGTAGGCTTCCATTGCACAGCGATGGAGTTGAAACTGTCTGCCTAGGCTGGCTGGACCTCCGCTCAAGGCAACAAAGTTTCAATTATAGAAGATAAATAAACCCCAGAAACCTGATTCCAGCCAGCCTCGCTGGGACGTTGGGTCAATGGGAGCTGTGGGCAGCCTGAAAATGGCCCTCAGCCCCTCACCCCGGCTGGACAGGCACCCCAGTGTGAACCCGAACTCTGAAGAGACTGTAGGCAGCCTGAAAATAGCCCTCAACCCCTCACACAGGCTGGCCACACCCCAATGGGGTGAGGGTCCCCACTGGGGGGTTTGGCCAGCCTTCAAACAGCCATCAGTCCCTCACCCAGGCTGGCCAGGAATGCCAGCAGGTGGATATCCCCTGAGGGGTCCCAGACTGTGAGAGGGCATAGGCCAGGCTGAGGGACCCCCTTGAGTGCACAAATTTTTGTGCACCAGGCCCCTAGTATTAACATAATATAGCATAGATTATGGATAACACACATGTATTATACAGACACACACACAATGGATCCATTGTTGAAAAACTAGGTTGAAAGTTCTCTATCAGAGAGAATTTAGTGTACTGGTTTAGAGCACAGCTCCTAAAGCCAGATTCTAAGTCTTGAGTTCTAGATTTTACCAATTAGCAGCTGTGTGACTTTAGATAAGTGCCTGGATCTTCATTTCCTCATCTGTAAATGAGAAAGACGATTTTAATAATTTTATGAATCTCAGGAAGATTTTTTTGAAGATCAAATAATTTGGTAATATGAAGCACTTATAATACTGTCTAGCTTATAGTAAGTGCTCAATATATATTCTCTGGTATCATTATTACTACTAGAGGCCTTGTGCACGAAATCCATGCATTGGTATAGTCCCTAGGTCTGGCCTTTAATCAGGGCTATCTTCCCTGGTTGCGTGCAGCCGGTTCTGCCCCTTGCTGCCACCCACCTCCAGTTCCCCATTAGCTCTCTAGTGATTGGAGGCTGACAGCCGGGGGAAGGGACCGCCCGCTTGCTAGCTCTGCCCCCACTGCTGGTCGCCCTCTGTGTGTGGAGGCCTTGGCTGGATGGGGACCTTGGCCTGGTGCCACCCACGTCCCCTACCACCCATCACCAGTTCCCTATTTGCCATCAGGCTATCAGAGCCTGCCATCCAGAGAAACGGAACTAAAGGTGGTCGGTGTGCCTCATAATAACTGGTTGAGTTGTCATTCTTGTTGTTCCACCATTAGGGTCAATTTGCATATACCCTTTTATTATATAGGATTATTATTAATTGTACTCACTGTCATTCAGAGACAAAATACAAAAGCATAAATAAGATTTAAATAATGTACATCCATCACTAGACACATCTATAATTAAAAAGGATATGTAGCCTAGGGCTAAATAATAAACACATATGTTTTAAAAACAAACAAATAGTAGATCACGTGGTGTAGTTTGAGGAATATGCCAGCAGTCTTCTTACTCAAATGTGTCTCCCTAGAAATGTGAACTTGAGCAAGTCACTTAAGCTTTCTGAAATCTGATTTTCTCATTTATAAAATAAGAAGGTTGAAATAGATAATTAATAAACTCTTTCTGAACTTGATATTTTTCTTTGTCATCATTCAGTAACAACTTCCATTTTTACAACAAGATAACGTAAGGCTTTTAAATCCCCACATATAAATTTCCCAAATAAAACATACATTATTCCTTGGTTTGCATTTTACTTTCTTGATTTTTTTTAGGAGAGAAGAACATGAAAATGGCAGTATGACTCACATGAAAGGGAGGTGATCAGACTTACAGAACATGGGGAAATTATCTTGATGTGGAGAGGCGGAATTCTAAACACAAATTACCATGCTTTGCATCAATCCTAAAGGAGGACAAGCATTCCTGGATGTGTAGAGATCTCATAGCCAATTAACTCATCAAAGAAGGGAGACATCAAGCAAAGCACATTCTCATCTAGATAAGCAACTATAATCCAAGAACCATAGTAATATTTTACTAGCTGGAGTAAAAAATTGAAATCATCAGCAGAAGAAACCAGAATCTTGTTTTTAGGATCAAATTCAATTTTGGGAAGTGTGTTGTAAAGTATGTTGTAAAAAGTCTCAAAGTAGAATACAGCCCCCATTTTTGGTGTAGTTAGAAGAACCAAGCTTTGTATATAAAGCAGGTCTAAGAGTGTAGGTAGATCTGGTTTTCCTAATCATTTGAATGTTTTTCTTCCCTTGCTTTTGGGTTAAAAACATTACAAAAATAGACAAAGAAAAGTATATGCATTTTGACAAAAGCTAAGTATATGTCTTATCTTTTCCAAACATAGAACCTCTCATAAGGCATAAACCTATACTTTGCAGAAAGTGAAGCCATCAAGTGGCAATAGAGTCTAGTTGCAAATTAAGGTCAGGTGTCATACCAACTTGGGTTTGTACTTGGCTCTGCTGTTTTTTTCCTACCTGTGTAGACAACTTATCCTTTCCCTCAAAGACTGATTTACTTATCAGAAAAAATAGAAAAATAATAAGGTTGTTGTTATAAAAAATAATATGCCTTCTAACCCTTAAATTTTGTGATTTACAAATGGCCCTTTTGACAAGCCTGCTGTCCTTTCCCTGGCTGCTTAACTCTGAAAATACTGTTGAATGGAATTTAAAGGTGACTGCTCTATACCCTGATATATAATACATGACCTAATACTTGTAAAAGGCTAATAGTAGTTGACACTGGGTATTCACTAGAAAAAGTGGGAGCAGGAATATTCAATATTTTAAACCCCGAGCATTTCATTTTCGATACATAAGTATAACAATCTCAATTTATTGGAAAAGGCATTCAGACAACTTGTTCGTATTTACTATTGGTCTCATTAAATCCTGGACTCTTTCAATGATCTCAGCTAGCTGAAATAAGGGATTAAAATCAATAAAAGTAGGTATGAGACTATTACACGGGAGACCAGAGACTTTTCTTCATGTGAAAAGAATATGAGAATGTGACAGAGCAGCAAACCAAGGATATATGAGGGACATATGGTGTCCACATTAAGGAAGGTAACTAACTTCCAGCTCTTTGAGGAATGAGTAAAGTCTGAGGAAGACTTAGAAAAGAAGAAAAGAAATAAATTTGTAGCAGTAAAGAGGGAGTATACTAATTCTGTACAATTCTAGTGATCTTTGAAACACTAGAAATTAAGGGGAGGCCCATATTTTGTCACATGTAGATGTATTAGTCAGGGTCTAGACTAAATTGGCATAACAAAGAAACCCCAAAATACAGTGAAATTAAATAAGATGGAATGGTCAGTGACAGAGAGGTGGTCTGGGATAGGTAGAAAGTTTAGCTCTATGATGTTGTCCAGGTATTAAAACTTGACAATCAATTCAGTCATCTTCAGTACACAGCTCCATCTCTAAATCTAAAGTTGCCGCCATGTCCCTACTACCAGGAAATTCAGGACAGTTTTGTCTTTCAACAGATGACCTGGAAGTTCCATATATTACTTTAGCTCAGATCCCACTGCCCCAAACTTAATTACATGGCTACAGCTAACTGTTAGAGAAATTTGGAAATGTGGTCTCTAGATACAAAGCCATAAACCCAGCCAAAAGGCAAATGTGTTAGGGTGGGAGTGAGGGGTGACATCTAATAAAAGAAAGAATTGGAGAAAAAACACTAGGGAGAAATTAAAATTTTCTGGCAAAAGAAAGAATTATATAAACATAACTGCCATCCAGTACTAAAATTAACAATCTTATGAGCCAATCACACTTTCTTTTTTAATATATATTTTATTGATTTCAGAGAAAAAGGGAGAGAGAGAAATAGACACATTAATGATGAGAGAGAATCATTGGCTGCCTCCTGCACACCCTCTACCAGGGACTGAGCTCACAACCTTGGTATGTGCCCTAACCTGGTGGAATGGAACAGTGACCTACTGGTTCATAGGTTGACATTCAACCATTGAGCCACACCAGCCAGACCAACCTTACTTTCTTAAGGAATAGTCAAAGTCATGATTATAATAGAAAGAATTTCTGAATTCAGTGGTAGATGAGATTAGATTACAAAATGTATGCCTTCTAACCCTTAAATTTTGTGATTTACAAATGGCCCTTTTGACAAGCCTGCTGTCCTTTCCCTGGCTGCTTAACTCTGAAAATACTGTTGAATGGAATTTAAAGGTGACTGCTCTATACCCTGATATATTATTTCTCTTCTTGTATCACTAGGGTGTATGTCTATATCCTGAATTTCTACCTTTAAACTACTGTAAATATCGGGAAACTTTCTTAGCAATAATTTTGATTATTTTATCATAATAAAAAAAATTTACTCACATAAAATCCATACCTTTATTACACTGATATACAGTAGTGGGAGATGAATTAGATACATTTACACTTTATTTTCAAAAACTATAAAATGCATCTGTTTGATGTGAATGTGGGCACATGCACAATAGGAATATCTTTCTCTTTACAATAAGCAATGTTCAGAAAACTTACTCAACTCTATATTCAGAGCTGAAGAATCTAGCAAAGATTTATTTCTAAATAACATAGACAAGTGTTTATAAAAATTAATATTTTTTAGAATTTTTCAACCTGACAGCAAATTAATGTTCATTTTTTCATTGTTACATGTAAAAATGACTAAAGTATTTATGAAAAATAATACTTCATGTGTGATTAAACGAATTTATTTTTATTTCTAATCCCACTTACCTTAACAAAATGTGAACATTAAAAGAGAGAGCAAGGCTTTAGAAACTGACAAGAAGTTTAGTTTTCAAGAAAAATCCTGGGATTGGAGCACATGCTTGTCTTCACCATGATCACTGGCATTTACAGGGAGAAATTTGTGCAATGGGCAGGAAGATTATTGCTAATGCCTTCCCGAGATCATGAGGCTTGCATTTAACAAACATAACTTTATACTTTGCAAGGCCAACCTCTGGCTAGGAGTCAGGAAATAGCCCCTTGGCAATTAGGCTGCGGACATGAGTTATTGACTGGCGTACCATGAAATACCACCAGGCCTTAGAAGGATAGCTCACTGCAAATTTGTGCTAACTAAACAGACACTTAATTGGAATGGTAAAATCTCCATGGCAAGTTATAATATGCAATGTATGCCATCCATGTCTGCTGCAAACATGCTAATAAAGTGGATTATTCTCTAGCACTGAAAGAAAAGAGCCACAAGCTGCTGAATCTTACATGAATTGTGCAGGATTCATCTCTACCTATGGCTTTTGGAATTTCATCCTTCAGACTTGCTTAACAATCTTGATGACGAGTGTTTGACTTCCATACAATATTTAAGGTACACACTGATATTTTTGTTTCAGCATTTCCCTTGGAAGGGATAGTCGGACAGCTCTTCCTCCATAAGAATGTTTAAATGAGTGACACCCAAGTTGGAAGGGGAAGTAGGTAATCAAAGTGTCCCTAGTTCTCTTATTTGCTTCCTGCCCCATACCAGCTCTCCCAGCTCAGTAGATAATGGCTTCTGCTAACTTAGGAACAAGGTAGCAAATGTACAGATGTGTCGATTTTGACCCCCATCAAAACTCCCACTTTGATGTATTCTTAAGCTTCTTTCTTTTTTCTTATCGTGGAGGGAGTGAGTTCAACACAAGCCTGTCCACTGTCACTCTACCTTCTCAGCAAATTTGCAGAAATAGGCAGGACTGGTCCACAGCTAGATGACGATTACAGTCAGGGTCCTCTTACCACTTTGCAGCAGAACCTCTCAAATGTTGAGCTCAGAGAGGCAATAGCATCACGTCAATCCCAGCTTAAGAGAGAACCCCATGCCACCCCAGGACCCACCAAAATGCTTCAGGCTCTCACTAACAGGGCTCTAGATAATATATCTTGCCTTCCTTCTTCCTTTCCGATTAGGCGTTCCTAATTTATTTCATACACTTCCGTGTTCTGATGTTAAGCTTGCTAATGTTAGAAACTAATTTACACATCAATGTTAAGAATTTATCCTAGTTTATAAGTTTTATCTTTCCCCAGGGACATCAACCTTTCAAGGAAGAGTTCCAGGGATGCAATTTCCTAGTTGTCAGAGTGAATGTCTAAGTCTCAACCAACCAATAACTAAGGTTGCTGAGATTTTGAGTGGCTGAATGCTCTAATGGCTGCCATTCACCCTGTCATAGTACATATAATATTTCTGTTTAGTGCACTTCGTTCCATGCACTGTGCTAGGCATATTGGAAAAAGGGGCTCATTAAGTCACCTCCTCTGCCTACTTGTAACGATGAGGCTCACCCAACAACATACACACGGTACTTGGTTCTAAGTTTTCCTGTTCTAGGCTACAACTTTGTCTATGCTGAGTGGCTTAAATATCATATATTTCACACAAAAAATGTTTCATGTGCCTGTTATAGCCTATACCTAAACCACTTCCTGATGGCTCAAAATTAACTATACATGATTTCATTGTACGGTAAGATATTATAAAATAAAGGTATTTAATACAACCACTTAAAACTTGCTGCACTAGTGCATGTGCTGGTTTACTTGTCTGCTCTCTGCTCACTCGCCCCCTGATCGCCTTATGGCCTAAACCTGTATTTATCCTTGCCTAACTTTAATAATACAAAACACATTATATGAGGAACACAAGTATACTATTCAATATTATGGACAGAGAAACTGATGTTTAGGGACTTTTAAGGTTTCTTCAAAATGAAAAACTGGTAAGATCAGAAGTGGGTTCAAATCTAAGTCCTTTGGCACCAGGCAACATGATCTTACCTCAACACCACTCACCCGTTGACAGTCCTTTTTGGGAATCAACCTGATAGCAATGTACATGTAAGCATGAATGCTATGCACAACCACCTACAGATATTTGTAGTAATCTACTAATCACTAAGGTGTAAAGTATCTACTTCATGGTTTATCTGTTAAAAATGATTGCTATGGGAGTGGCTTTTATATGCCTCCTAACACACCTCTGAGCCTTTTGCCTTTTACTGTTGCTTGCATAGGAAATGTAAACTACTGAGATTCTAATATTAGCCTAAATGCAACATAATTTAAATAATAAATCTAATATACCATTGCCAATTGACAGAATGTCACCTGAGTTTAATACAATGGCTTTTAACAAATGTACCCCTGCATTACAATAGATAATTTAGATTTTTGTGTACTTTTGTGTCATTGTAACTTTCATTGAGTTTCTGTTTGGGGTAGGGGTAATTAAGAATATTGGTGTGCACTTTTCTCTATAAAGCTGCCCACCCCCAGCTGATACTTTATAACCTTCACTCTTGGAGGCACAAAACCTCATGCAGTCTTAGAAGGTAAACCTGGGAAATGCAACCCTCTCTTTCTGAATTGTCATGGGGTGATGCCATTCCCTGGAAAGGCCTGCTAGTGACCTGCCAATAGTAAAACTCCCAGGAGAGCAATAGCATCTTTCCAAACACAGAAAGCAAATTCAGACTTGTCACAAGTGGCCATTTAGTCAGGAAACCATTCTCTAGCGTTTTTGTACACTACTCACATAATTTATTATTCATCATGGAAGCTCACAGGTATAATTGCAAAAGACCAACCACAACAAAGCTATAAAAATTACACACACACACACACACACACACACACACACAAATAAGCCTCTGGTGGCTTTTAACAAACAATCAAAAAAAACTTTGTTCCACTTCTTTTTCCTATTCCATCCAGATGGAGGGCACTGCAGGACTCCCCAGAGGTAGTGGAGGTCTCACCAGCATGATGCTGCTCTTAAAACCACTCGGAGAGTTTTATGAAGACATAGGAAGACAAAAATCTTTTGATCTTTCAGAATAAAAAGTACAGTGCATTTGACAACAAACCCATCATTTTAAACTTTGAGGATTTTAATCTTATATATAATAGATTTGGAAAAGTAACCGAGTTTATAGTTGTGCCCAGAATTCAGATGTATATTATGTGTTCCTACAGACGTCCACAAATGTACTTAAGCAACAGGGTGTTGATGACATATACCGTATATGGCCATTCTAATAGCTATCTGTATTATACAAACTGCCTCACTAATCTACTACAGCAACCCCTTTTCATTCAGTGCTAGAGAAAACTTAGGCATGGAGTAGCCCAGCTGGTTCATCATCATCTTGTTGCCACAGAGAAAAGTCAGTTATCTCTATACAGGCTTGTGCAAATGTGGGCAAGACACAGAGAGAGAAGCAATATATTCAAGGATATTTCTAAGGCTATACATGTAGGTGAGATAATTGCCCTTGTATTACATGCTACTGAAGATTACATAGCAAAGACTAACTGTAACATATATATTATAATATATAATATAAGACGACAGGGCAAGTTGTAAGCGTTAATTGGGGAATAGAACAAGTGGAATAACTAAACATAAAAAAGAAGACAAGATAAGAAACATTAAGCAGTATTTATTTTAATCTCCATTAACATCAGCTGTGTGCAGATGTACTCCTACAACTGATATTTTAGTAATTTAAACAAAATTGTAATTAAAGGTTTTAATGTCAAACCACAAAGTTCCGTATTTTTAATGTAGCATTTGCTTAACTCATTTTTTCTTTCTTTCTAATGTTGGCAAAATAAATATCCAGTGAATCATTTCAGAATTTGGTTTGGTTTTGCCTCACAGAAGTTAACCAAGCCAACAGACACAGCACAGTAAAGTATTTTAATGTCATGCTATACCTCTGCTTCTAGACCCAGTAACAAGATGAAAATCTAAGAGCAAGCATCAAACCCCCATGCAGAAATGACAGAGCTTGAAGCAGTTTGAATAACTTCTCAAACATAAGTTTACAAAGGGCGGAGTCGAGGGAAGACAAGGAGAAGCAAGGAGGAGGAGAAAAAGGAAGGTGAATCGCTGATCCCACCCACCTTGAACACTGAAGAGATTTATGCACATTCCTATTTCCTACTGACAGGACTCCAGGTATATATCTATTGGCCCACATCATGGATGCATTAGAAACTCTGTTTCAATTGTGTTGAGAGAGGGCTGTGTACCCAGTTGGCAATGATGCATTTTTGTTTGGCTGCATACATACTTGTCATGTGCACAGTTGTGCATCATGGAAAACATGCACCAAACGGGCTTCCCTCAGTCTTTACTTTCTTTCCCCAGATATCTGCTGCTTGTCTTTGTTCCTGCAGAAAATCACCATTTGGTGGGAGCTCTGTAAATCTATATTTAGTGCCTGAGATACACCTTTTTCTACCAACAGCTAAAATCAGCACTTCTGTTAATAGTTTCCAGGTTTCAACACTGGGGAATGAGGCCATCCCCTGGAATTTACTATTCCTCAGGGACAAACAAAGCTTGAAGGATACTACAAAACTCACCCTTTCTGATTACTATGTCCAGGTAGAAACTCTCTTGCATCTTTGACCATTATTTTCCTTCTTGTCAACATTTAAATGGGAATTTATGATGGGTACACTGCTAAAAATCTGAATTTTTTTAGATTAAAAAAATGGTAATATAACATACTGAATCAAGACTATATACATCCAAGACTAAAGAGCCTGGCCTAATGGCCAGCTATGATGTTTCCATTGGTATGGCTGTCCTGGTTGTCCTTTGTACCACTATGCATGCAATGGGCTCAGAAGGCCTGTTATCTCCCTCTGTAGATTGTACGTCCCTTGGACGCAGAAGCCAAGCCCAAGGTCTAGAACGTGGGAGGCCTTCAATAAATGCCTAGTCAATCAAATTGAAATATCAATTTAATTTATATATACTGGGGTTCAGCTCCCCCTTTCTTGACTATGTTTATTAGTGTTTAGTTGGGAACATCTAAGAAGATATGCATTTCCACCCCAAGAACAGGATGGTTGTCAAGGAATGAAAATAGAGACAGAAGACAACTCCACACCCAGTTCCGTCCCACTGACCGATCACTACAGGTTCCTGGAAGTAGGCGGAGGATTGGGAGCAGGCTCCCTCCACAGCAACCTGCAAGCCTAGTTTTCATATTCACTGCTCTGGTAGACATTAAGAAGACTCGAGAAATGCAAACTATTGAGAGAGCCAAGCAGAGCTGTTTCTTGTACCAAGATGACCTCACTCTGTGTATTAGTATGCTAGATTTATCTCTGAAGCTAAGCTAGATCTGGAGAAAAGGAAAACTGGATATCTAAGCAACTGCTTGGTAAGCTGAAGCAGAACAATTATACCAGCAGAAGAAAGCCTCAAGTGTAGCATGTCAGAGTGTACTCACTGCCCTGAAGTCAGCACGGCTTTCTGGAATGAAGCATGTCTCTTCGAATAAAAACTTTTCTGAATTTAAATTCTATTTACCTGCATGTTTTATTTTCTATATAGCTCTCTTGGGAAACAGTTCTAGAAGGCATAAGAAGACTTCAATAAAGCTATCAATAAAAGAATAGATGGCAATTAGAATGTGCAAATTAGTTATTTTTGCTTTAAAAAGAAATGTCAGAAATATGATTTCTGTAATGATCACATTTTCTGAAAAGAATCTGATTATAGACAAAGAAGCTTTCCTCTAGAAGAAAGGGATGTATGGTTTGAGAAATATTGATTTATAGTGAATACTTAGAATCACACTAACCATTGTTCTCCTGGAAATCTCAAGTTAATTATTGATAAACACCCTGCTGTCACTGTTGGGCTCAATAGCCAGGGGCTCAAGTTCTGTTTTCTGGTAACCTACATCAATAGCTATTCAAATTTTCAGGTGGCTTCCATTTAAGTTTTATTTATTTTGGTTTACATTTTGTCTCCTTCATAATGGAGTGCAAGCTCATTCCCACTTGCTGTTCCACAAAAGTTACCTAGCACACATTATAAGCACGTGGCCCAAGACAGAGCCAAGTATAGCCCACGGCAGTGTTTGTTTTGGCTTCCAGGGACTTGAAGTTTGTGGATTTCTTTAGATATGGATACATTTTGCAGTTTGCAACAGTTCTTACCACACCCTATTGTTTTAACAGCATATTTACAATTAACTTCTTGGTCCCTGTAACTGTCTGCATTGGTAAGCCTTACCCAGGAGCCTGGGCTTTCCCTGATGCAGGAAATATTTGTTACTCCATGCTCTTCTTTACGCCACACTGCTCTATTCCTTCACTTGCCCGATTCTATTTAGCACTAAGTTTTCATAGGCATTCATTCGTTCATTCATTCATTCATTCATTCATTCATTCATTCATTCAGTGTTTGTTGAGTTGCTTGCACATTCCAAGCGCTGTCCTGGGCACGGGTGATGGAGCAGTGTCTGCTGGCCCTCCATCATGCCTGCTCTCATAGAACTTCACGCTTGTCATCGACAATTAGCAAATGCATTGCAGTGGGGATAATTGTTATGTAAAGAAAAATAAAGCTGAGAAAGGAAACCCACTGTGACAGGGAACACTATTTTCAACAAGGAATTGAGATTCTCTCTGGGAAGGTGACATCGAGTGCATCGCCTGGATAAAATGTCAAGGAGATATTCATCTGGGGACAGAGATTTTCAAGAAAATGTGCCTTCTCTCAGAGAGAGCTCTGTCTTTATAACAGGTAAGAGCTTCTACCTGAGAGAGAAACATCAATTTTTCTCTCTCACTCTTTTAGTTTTTCTCAGCTGAGGATAGCAGAAAATTGCTACTGGTTTTGATTATATGTTAGTATTTTTTACATTTTTTTAAAAAAAATAGCCAAATGGGGATAAAATTAGTAATTTTCAAACTCTTCTTTCACTATTACAACTTGATTTGATGCTTCTGTTATCCCTGAAATAATGATAATAGAAATTTGCTATTCTGGGAGAAAATGCATATTTTAAAAAACTGCTTACAGAAAACTTACCAAAATGCCAAGGTTACTTCAAATAGCAAAAACAATGACTAGCAGGTAATGGCATGGTTATGTGAAAATAGAATCACATTCCTATTGCAAACAGTTTTAAATAATAGAATAAATGAACATTCTACTTACTTTTTAAAAATAGTAACTAGTGGTTATAAATGAGTAATTAAAGAAGCATAATTTCTGTTGTTGTTGTGTTTTTTTAATATATTTTATTGATTTTTTACAGAGAGGAAGGGAAAGGGACAGAGAGCCAGAAACATCGATGAGAGAGAAACATCGATCAGCTGCCTCCTGCACACCCCACACTGAGGATGTGCCCGCAACCAAGGCACATGCCCCTGACCGGAATCGAACCCGGGACCCTTCAGTCCGCAGGCCAAAGCTCTATCCACTGAGCCAAATCAGTCAGGGTCATAATTTCTGTTTTTAAGAAAGGCAATCATTTTATAATTTTAAAGAGTCCTGAGAGACTATTTACATCTATTTCTTCTCATGAATAAGAAAACTAAAGCTCTGAGGGGCTAAGTGGCTTGTCCAAGAACATAAAGCCATTTATTGATCAAGCTAGAATCTAGGGGTTTTTAATTTTTAGACCAATTCATTTAAACTCTATAAAACACACAGTACTAGTGAATTTAAAAATTTTTAAACTCCTATTGAGACTTTTTATTTCCCATGTTATGGGCTAATACCCAATGACTTCAAAGAGTTCAACATTTCTTTAGTGTGTCCACCTTGTCTATAGGAATGTGAAAGTGTGTTGTATCAGGGAGGCTAATTTTCTCAATATTAATAAGGCTGTACCTCTCCATGCTAAACACCCTGGGCTCCAGTATGTGACTGTGAAGGGCTAGACTAATTAGGTCGTTCACAAATGCTTTTACAGGCACTAGTGAGGCCTGGTGGATTGGAAAAATGATGTTTAAGAAACAACACTCATTAGAGTAGAATATAAACCCTGTTGTGGATCTTTGCAGATGGCAATCATGAGAAAGAGGAACCCAAACCTCTGCTGGTTTGCTAAGTTTATGCAGAATTACTAGACTGATAAATCCATTCTGATCCTCGGCCTTTTGTATATCTGTTATATAATTTTACCACTGCAAGAACAGTCATTGGTGATTTTCCCATCTTAACTTTAAGTGAAAAATATTTCTATGACTATCTTAAAATATATTAGTTGATAATCAAACATAAAAAACATTAATATAGAAAAAATTTTAAACAGTTCTTCAAATTAATTTTATTTTCAAAAGTAACATAAAATAATTTAGATATTTATTTGCTTGTGCCTAAAATTTATTTACTAATCATTAAACTTTCCTATTAGCATACAAGATGTCATTAAAATATGCTATATATAATATTAGCAACACAACAGCATCCTATTTCTCTTTGCAGTATCTCCATTAAAGACATAAATTGTTCAAATAATTAATTTAAATTTCTATACTATAATAGAAATGTATTTATTATGAATCTTGATGTATAGTCTGTTTAGTTTGACATATATGTTGAACACCTATTATAAACTAAGAATAGATAATGAAAAAGCAATTAAGAAATGATCCTTGACTCAAAGAGCTTACTTTTTAAAATTAAATTTATTGGGTGACACTCATTAATATGTTTTAAGTGTACAATTATATAATACATTAAAGAATGTATTCTTTAATACACTCAGACTATTCAGTCACATGTCAAAGGCCCAGTAATCCTTTATTTGTTTATATTTTATTTACATTGTAGTAAAATGTCATCCATCCAGAACTAATCAAATAGCCACAGCCTTAGGAGGATGTTACAAACCTGCATAACCTCAATCATTTGAAGAAAGTGAAACATACTATATTCCAAAGAGGACATTTGGAGCTGGAGGAGATAGATATCTGGGGGAAGAGATTTCCAAGTAAATGTGCCTTCTATCTTGCACATAGTAGGCTCTCAATAAAATCCTGGTAATTGAACAATGACTCAGCACTTTTGTTTCAACTTGAAACTCAAGGAAGATCTTTCCCACAATGGCAATCTTGAAGCTTTCAGGAATCTCCATGTTGTGCTTCCCCCTAGATGTCACACCCCAGGCTCCAAGCGACCATCATGGCAGGGGATTCTGGAACTCCACTGATGCAAAAGACACTAGACAGGGAATAGGACTCCAAGAAGTTCCTAGCAATGGTGAAGCCAAGGGTGCCTGCCAGGGGTATATAAAGGCCACTTCAAAGTGGGCACTGCTAATTTCAGAATGGTCTGGGCAATGATTTTGCAGATGTTCATAAGATTCATATAAGAAGATTTGGTGTATACTCTTTATCCTCTGTACATCTTGTGAAGCAAAACATTACAACTAAAAATAAGATTTGTACTAGAAATTGATTTGTCAAAAAAAGCTATCAACTTGTTCTCATATTTAAAGGAAGCATTGTAAGTTTGCAGAATATTTAGATTAAATAAACAAAGCTTTGTTTTGAATATATTGTTAAAACCAAAATAGCAAAACCAAAAACTAAAGCCCTGGCTGGTTCCGCTCAGTGGATAGAGCATCGGTGCTGACCAAAGGGTCCTGGCTCCGTTCCGCCCAGGGCACTCACCTCGGTTGCAGGCTCCTGCCTGGCTCAGGCCCTGGTCAGAGCTCCAGCAGAAGGCAACCGACCGATGTGCTTCTCTCGCATTGTTGTTTCTCACTGTTTTCCCTCTCTCTTCCACTCTCCCTAAAAAACAATGGAAAAATATCTTCGGGTGAGGATTAACAACAACAAAACTGTGAAAAATGTATAAGATGGTATCTTAAATTGAAAAATAAGATGGATGAGAGATGAAATGTCCGATAGTGCTCTCCTACTTCAAAAAACTTTTTTTAAAAAGAATTTGTGTTTTCAAGAAGGGGCAACACTTATCACTTCCAAATAATTGCTTTACTTTGTTGAAAATCTGTATATCTTTATTTTGATATTTCTAACAGCAACATATATAATGCATGTGGTTATATTCCATTAATAATACAATCTAAAATAAATGCACTCATCCCAGCTGGTTTGGCTCAGTGGATAGAGGATCAGCCTGCAGACTGAAGGGTCCTGGGTTTGATTCTGTCAAGGGCACATGGCTGGGTTGAGGGCTCAATCCCCAGTAAGGTGTGTTCAGGACATAGCTGATCAATGATTATCTTTCATCATTGAGGTTTCTCTCTCTCTTTCTCCTTCCCTCTCTCTTCCTCTCTGAGATTAATAAAGATATATTTAAAAATAAATAAAAAAAACACATTCAAGAATAAACTTATAAATTGTTTTTCTAAATTTAATAATGGCCCACAGATTCTGAGCTGCGGCAATATTCTGAAATTTTAGGTCAATAATATGAACATTCAATTTTAAATTTATAATAATGAGCGCTGGGCAATGTTGCTGAGTGAGTGTTAGAGCATCGGCCCATGCACCATAGGGTCTTGGTTTGATTTCCAGTCCAGGGTACGTACCTGGGTTGCAGGTTCACTCTCAACCCCCAGTTGGGGTGGGTGTGGGAGGCACCCATTGATGTTTCTCTTCTCTCTCTCTCTCTCTCTCTCTCTCTCTCTCTCTCTCTCTCTCTCTCTCTCTCTCTCCCTACCTCCCTTTTTTTCACTCTCAGAGAAGCAATGGAAAAAATATTCTTAGATGAGAATTAACTAGAAAAAATGTGAAATAACAAAATGTGACCTAAATGCATCCTGCATGGACACCAGGTGTTTGAATACATACAGACAAAAATTAAGAAAATATTAAATAATATTTAAGATATTAATACACATATAACATGAAATAACATAAAATACTTTTTAATATATTTTATTGATTTTTCACAGAGAGAAAGAGAGGGATAGAGAGTTAAAAACATCGATGAGAGAGAAGCATCCATCAGCTGCCTCGTGCACACTCCCCACTGGGGATGTGCCCACAACCAAGGTACATGCCCTTGACCGGAATCAAACCCGGGAACCTTGAGTCCGCAGGCCAACGCTTTATCCACTGAGCCAAACCGGTCAGGGCAATATTTTAAAAAGTTGAGTCTACAGTTCAGCTCCTTAATTTTTTAAAAAATATGTTTTTATTGATTTGAGAGAGAGAGAAAGTGAGGGATAGAGATAGGAATGTTGCTGAGAGAGAAACACATCGGTGGGCTGCCTCCTGCACACCTCTTACTGAGGATTAAGCCCACAACTGGGACATGTGCCCTGACCAGGCATCAAACTGGTAACCAACCTCTTGGCTCATGGGTCAACACTCAACCACTGAGCCAAACCTGCTGGGCTCAGCTCCTTCACTTTTAAATGTATAAACTGAAGCCAGACGATTCACTTCATTCGCTTTCATAGGATTCATAGTTTGTTAACAGAATCAAACTCACTTTCTGCTGATTTTAACCACTAAACTGTGCTATCTCTAATTAGGAAACTGGGTTTCTAAATAATAGTGAGCTACTGATTAATTTATACCTTATTAAAAATTTTTGAGAATTTATTTATAGTTTCTAGTAAGCGTTTTTTAAAAATAAAATAGGTTTCAAAGTAAGAACAAGAGGTTGCCAGAAGGCAAGAAAAGGAAAAACAGAGAAAAAAATCAATCTGCTTTAGTATTTTAACCAATGCTGAACCTTTAAAAAATTCAGCAGTTTGTCACCGAGTTCAGCCATTCTATCCATGATGCTAAATTCAGTTAGAAACAATGATGATCAGTATGTGAAAAATTACCAATATTGATCAAAACTGGATTTTCTTCCCTAAGTTTTAGATCTAGTTAACACTGCAGAAGATAAGCTAATTTTGATGTAGTAGATTGCATTAAAGTCCTCAGAGGTTAGCATATTGAAAGGAAAATGAATTACCAGATTTTGGAGGCTGTATACAGTTGGCAGCCTTGACATTTGTAGCCACAACAAAGACTGCAATGTACAAGGGAGAAAAACCACTATGTTACATTTACCAAGCCAACCCTATTGCAATTGATTCTGTTTCTAGCCTCTCTCTGACCCCACTGTTACCCTCAAATCCCGCTCAGCTTCCATGCCGAGTTTTTTATTCTGCCGCTGTTTTCACATAGTGTCTTTCCAAAACCCACATCCATGTTCCACTCATCAGCCACGGCTTTAGAGAGCTTCAGGCCGGATGGCCAGGCATGACATGCTAGCAGGTGGTGTAGCTGTGAGCCAGCCTTGTGTGTCACGCGAGATCTGATGCTATCAAATTCTTTCCCCCCAAAGACTAAAGAGAGCAAGCCTTTGTGAGCATGCAGGAGGGGGATGAAAACAGTTTGTCTCCTGAGCAGCCAGCCTTTGTCATATTACAAATGAAATCACTTCGGAAATTTAGAGAATTAATATCATAATGAAGACGGGAGTACACATTAGGGTGGTCTAATGCTTCTCTGGAGAAATGTGATGGATGCCCAGTGGCTGCAAGCCCTTATTTGCAGACAGTCACCTCTGCAGTTGCCATTATTAGGAAGATGTCTGAAGCACAGGATCAGACACAACCATTGCAAGATGAGATAGCGTTTGACTGGTTTCCAGGGAACCGAAGGATACACGCTTAGTCGTACCTGTCATGATGGCTCCCAGCATTTTTCCCCCTTAATGTCTTTTTTAGCTGTAGGAAGTTTCCCTTTAAAGATTCAGTGCTTTCCTAATGGCATAAAGTGAGTAATGGGGAGCATATAAAAATGTTATATAGATTACAAACGGACTCAGCCTTGTTTAAGACATTGCATGCCAGCCCTAAAGAACAATTTTATTTAGTTCTACTTCTCTCTTGAAAATAAGTTATCCAGACATCCCAAAATGAACACACCACTGGCCTCCTCACGTACATTG
The DNA here is from genome assembly GCA_004026665.1 of Murina feae. Lineage (NCBI taxonomy): Eukaryota > Metazoa > Chordata > Mammalia > Chiroptera > Vespertilionidae > Murina > Murina feae. Next base: position 19,132 of record PVJC01013913.1, on the reverse strand, counting down.
AGCTTTCCATGTAAAACATTCCTGGCTTTCTATAGCAATATACGTGCCTATCCAAAATCTGATCTGCATCTGCTCTTTTTGCACTAACGCCTAGAATATGGTACTTCCAGGAATTACTGTAAAATGTAATTGAATCATTTCTGGTGCTCAAATATCTCTCCTACTGCTTTCCAGTGGCATTGGCACACATAATAGGAAAATGGTAGTTTTTTGAAACCTATATCAATTCCAGAAGAGATAAAAAAGGATAATTTCTCTGAGAAAAATTTGAAATGAGTTAAAGGAAAGAAAAGGATAACTATATCCTGGAAAGTAAGATTATATCTACATTTTCTCCACTTCACAACTAGTTTTTTTTTCCTCTCAGGTGTGAATTTACACTATTTGTATGTCTTGTTCCGAGGCTTGCCATCAACTGTGTAATCATCCCTTCTGTGCAATATTTTTCTCCCAATATCTGCCCCTTTTCAAGACAAGTTTATACAGCAGTTTATTCTCCTGATGCATTAAAATACTATTTTTGTTGGAGACTGCTGGGAAGGCATAGTCACCCATTTTGGAAATCTTTTTCAACTATAAATGAAACAACTCAGGAATTACTTCCAATTCTTTCGAACAAAAACAATGTGGCTGAGCTTGCTCACTAATCAGTTAGAGAGCAAACTTGGACTACAGCAGGATTTGCTTCGGTGACTATCCAGGTTCTTTCTGTTTGGTGGCTTGTAATTTCCTATTCTCTCCTATACTAAAAGCCTGTCAGGACAGCCAGCCTAGAAATAAAGTCCAGTAAAGCCCCTCCCATGTACGACGATAAGCGGAAGGCCGAGTTCACCGAAAAGCTGAGATAGCTACTACCCGGGTTGTCTCTGGTCCTTCTGAGGGGACATGATTGATATTATTGATAAAGCCTTATTATCTTTACAAAACAGTAACTTCTACTCATTTTCCAAAAACTAAAACTTGAATATTCATTTGGGTATATATAATATTTCAAATTTGTATTTATTCACATACCTTATTACTCTTTAATTTTATCACATAGCCAAGTCATTTTTCCCCACCTAGATTTTAGTTCCCCCCCCAAAATAAATATTTTTTGTAGTACCTATATGTTAGATATATAGAGAAAACTCTAGAAACATGTGCTAAATCAAATCAAATTTACATAACTAGTGAATTCTATTAACTTTCCAAAACTAAATAGAGGTAAACAAATTCCATGTGTCGAAGGGACTGTATGCAGTCACTCCTCTGTATTGTTTTAAATTTTTTCCAAATACTTACATACATATTCCAATAATAAAGAAATTCAAATAAAGCAAATGGAAGGTTCTTCATGAAAGTAATGCACCTAAAGCAAATAAAAGGTTCCTAATGACAGTAACGTACCCCACTAGTGTTCAGACTCTAGAAATGACAAATGCGATCTTGGACAGAGAAGAATCTAATGAAAACAATCACATTAAATGTAGTTCTTCCCTGCTCAGTGCTCAATAAGTGAGCAGCAGGCTCTCTCTGTCTAGCTTACAGAAAACAGGAGGTAGCAGTTTGCAAGGAGCAGCGTTTTAATGTGATTGGACTATAACAGACAATCTATTTACAGCATGCTCTGGGGAGCTTATAAACAAATGTTGAGTAATTTCAGCCAGCAGTAATTACCCTTGCAGCTGACAAGGATAGCATGAGACTTTCTCCTTCACCTTCAGCCCAGTCCAGAAGGCAGTGTACACAATGCCACTTCTAATTATTTCTGCATTTCTATGGCGAAAGACCAAAGTGTGTTATTAGAGAACATTTTAGAAGCTTTTTAAAAGCGTATTTATTAGGACAATTAAAAGTCATCACTATGACAGCAAATAAAAGGTTCCATTCTCAGGAATGCAGTATCAAATGAGCTTGTCTGCCCATTTACCTTTAAGGCAATGTGGGCTTGCTCTGTGTTATCTATTGTTAAGAGCTGAAACTAAAGCTTGGCAATAAAAAGAAATTGTATGGGGAATGCTTTTGGTTTAATTCTGAGATGTGCCTTTTGCTGTTTACAATTCTCAAGCAATTTCAAGTATATGACTGAACTCAGTTCTCAAAACACACAGAATTTTGAAGCCTCCGTGTGAGTGTGTGTATGTGTGTGTTGCATGATTACAGATGCTGCCGGAGATAAAATGCGTGTGGTCATACTATCTTCTCTCTTCTGCCTCTCACTGGAGGCACCGGATTACCCTGGCAGATTAAAGACTTTTATCTGGAGGGGTCATTCATATTGCATCAGTTTGACATACAGAAGATGTTAAAAAAAATCAAAGATCTAAAAATAAACTTTTGGCAGATAAGCTTCTGATGGAGTGCTGAAAGAGTGAAACAGTTATGCAGAGCAATCACCCTGAGCCTTTTTAATTAACAATCAAATTACTTCCCAGAAGTGTCCAACAAGAGAACTTTTGTTGAACATTTCTGGACGCGCCAAACTACCCCACAGTAATTGGGGAAATCGGTGAACTGTGGTGGTGGCCGGTTCTCAAACACCACGGCCCGTTTGGCATTCCTGGAGCTTCTGTGTGCCTCAGTAAGCTTGGTTCAGATCCCAACTGTAGGAATTGACAGCAGATATCTAATCCAGAAAAGTGTATTATTTACATTTTTTGATATGTTACATTACATTACATTCTGTCACATTGCAGTTCATCAACAATGGATAGAATGTTGCAAAACTTCAGATGACATGGTCCCTCCCCGCCCCCCCCCTCTCTCTCACACACACACACACACACACGCACACACACGCACACACCACAGAACTTAGATAAGAAGGTGAATCTGAGGAAATGTTTTAGGGAATGTTTTTGGATTTTGGCCCTAAAAGTCTCCTAGAAGCCTTCCAATGGTGACCAACACCATGGGGCTTTTGTGACAGTAACATCCTATTGCCCTGCACAGCAATGTCTGCATTTATTATATACATATTTTGCCCTCTGTTTGCAAATATTCTTTTAGATTGGTCATTATGATGTACAGTGGACCACAAAAGTACATGTTGTGAATGTTAAACAACAACATGCTAACAATCAGCCTCCTTGAAAGAAACACCCAAAAAACAAATTACAGAGTTCAACAATACACCATTGACATGCACGTCCCTACCATGGCTTTGCTCTCATTGCTGACACAATTGGCAGACGGACAATAATTTGTCCTTGTTCTTGAGACTGGCAGGTGTCACTTTGGCCAGGGTGGGACGTGAGTGACAGATATTTTGCAGCTGAAGAAACGAGAATGCAGACATTGAAGAGTACCCCCCGGGAATTCTCTGGTCACTCATGGGCAGCACAAGGGCAGGGCAGGCCTCTGTGCTAACGCAGGGCTGCTTGCTGCCGCTGGGAGGGCTGCTGCGATTCCCGGCGCTTTAAACGATATTTCTATTAACAAGGGTGTGTTTCTGCCTTGATGGCAGCATTCGGAAAGCTGCTATGGAGGTTGTCAGTTAGACGCTAAACTGCTTTAATTGCTTTTCTGTGCTTTATTCAAAATTGCTTACAGATTTAGCATTTTTGAACATGCAGGTTTCATACACATTAACATAACTTATCAAAAAACTAGACATTTGTTTTCCTCCTCTACCCAAAAGTGTCAAGTTATTTCAGTTTTACAAAAAGAGGAGAAAAAACTTCTCATTGGAAGATATTTAAGTGATGGTAATAGGAAATACTAATAATGATAATAATAACAGAATAGGTTACAAGACCAAAAATAATGGTATGTCTCTTTTTTACCTGGATATAATTGGGAACTTATATCTTCTTGGGTTCAATCTAATTTTATATATGTTAAAGAGAAACAGAACACATATTGTATAATGTAAAAAGAAAAATAGCTATAAAGCCTCAAGCATATCTAAGCTATATTTTAAATATGAATTTTTAGGCTCACCTTTCTCTCTGAGTTAAAAGATATAATTATCAAAATATATTAATGTGTACATTTAATGGAGTTTGAGGGTTATAAGAAAAAATAGTTAAAATCAGCATATTATAAAGATATTATAAATGAAATATTCTCCAAAATTTCCAGACACACGTTTGAAATGGAAAGATAAAGGTTAATTCTTTTTAAAATACTATGTAAAACTATTAACACGCTTATTTTTTAATACTGTTTCTGGTGTTAAGCTTGCAAAAAAAAGGAATTATTTTTTTTGTTTGTTTTAAGTCTGAGTCATCCATCACATTTACACACTGTAAACATGATATTTAAATGATCCTTTTTCTTAAGATTATAATAGCTATTTTAAGATATACCCTTGCCCATTAAACTTGTAGAACTCATGGGTGTTCACTCAAACTAAACTAATGGTGAGAGGATACGTTTTTAAAAAACAAAGTGCTCTAGCTTGATTGCTTAAAAGACTGATTATATCGAGTGATATGCAAGGAACATGAATAACAGGCTTCAGTTACAAGAATAGTTATCTGCCTCCATTTTCCAGTAATTTCCTTCAGACCACTGCCAAAATATTACCTTGCAAAATTAAAATTAAAGCCATATGTTGATTTGGGAAAACATTGATGTCACAGCACATTTCAACATTTGCTGAAAGAGTTAACACTAAAACTATCTCCAAAGAGAAAGAAGATATGTTAATTCAGATTGACATTTGAATCTGTTGTTTAATGTCATTTGCCAAATGTTGTTTCATTTTTAAAATAATTGCTTATGTTAAATAAATTTAAGCATGCATGTAAGCAGCATGATATGAAATTAGTACTTTACTGTAATTTTCAAAACAGATATAAGACTTTTCCCCATGAATGGAATAAAACATTTACATGAAAACCATACAGTCACAATTAGTTTTTTGCCCACTTACTAGTGCAAAGATAAATTGTTCTCCTTTGGGAATAAAATATTTTTCTAAACACCATGTTTCTTTCATTGAACTGTATTCTTTATAATGATCGAATGTAATTAGCAGTAGCAAGTACTTAATGAAAACAAATGCTACTCCCAAACCTTGGCTACATATTTTGTTTAAATCCCACAGATGTTCCAAAGATCACTGTATCTTCATTACAAATACAAAGCGTGCCTCCTCCCCATTCTTCCCACTCCCATTTGAAACAACAGTAGCATTGAAAACAACAGGAGACAACAACAAAAACTTCTGTAATTCTAAGGACTTTAATGCACATCAGCTCCTCAGCTCAAGGCATTGCTTCTAAAGAAGCTTGACACTTAGCAGTTCAAGTATTTTATAGATTTCTTCTTCAAACATCCCATTTGATATTATCATATAATACAGCATTACCCTGGTATCTTTGTTTACTCGTGAGTGACCAACATAAGAAGAATATGCTCACACTGGACTCATTGACAGCTAGGTGCTATATAACAAGTCTTCTGTGATTCATTGTGAGTGAAAGGGGGTTTGCTTTCCCAGCCTCGTAAAACTTTTCCCACATGGCTGAACCCACGGTCAGGAGACGTTAGGCAACATTAACTGCCTGCACATTTCTGCACAGCTCTGGAGGAGCAGCTGGGCGCTGGGGCTCCAAGCCTGAGAACCTTGGGACATAAGACATCAGCATCTACCTTTCATCTTTGCTGAGATTTGGAGTGGGTTCAGACCACAGAGGCTCCTTAATTCTCACTAATTCATTTGCTTTCCTGATTCACTTGGCTTAGGATAACCTGAGAATGATAATGAACCTGTGAGGGGAGCTCTTAGTCCCTTGCCTTTGAATGTGCTCGGCATGGATCGAGGGCTTTCTGTGAGTCTTGCAAGAGGAAAAGAATCTTATTAGCACTGATTGCTAGTCATGAGGTTTCCTCTAAAAATTGCTCTTACGTTTTAACTCTTGCCCTGCTTTCCACAAAGCAGACGAGTCGGGGAGAAAGTTACCAAAAAGCAACCTCGGTGTTTCCCACTCTTTTCTGCAACTGATACAAAGTCCTCTTTCATTACCCAGAGATAGACACTCTCTTATACCAGACAGTTAAATTTTTTCAAAGAATTACACAAACTCTCTTATTTTATAGAAATCATTTTCAGGCCGAATTTACACAAGTTAAGTTCACAGGCATTTCCGGTGGTTATGGAATTCTGTCGAATGGCACTTGGACTTTTACAATTATTATGTGTGGACGTTTAACTTCTACCTAGGTAAGAATGTGTGCTGGAGATGAAAAAGTCAATAAATGAACTGGGCAAAGTGGTGTGTTTTCGTGAAGCAATAAAAAGGGCAATTTGGGTCTACCAGTCTAGCCGAGAGTGACCATTCCTTAGATGGTGAGATACAAAACTACCGACCAAATTGTTCCCCGGTTCAGTTGTAATTGTGCCTTCACGTGTTCAGTTGCATATCCCTCCAATGCACAAGGTAACCGGAGTGACATGCAGCAGCTGGGACAAAATACATGCGCCAGGGGCAGAGGAGGGCTTGACTCAGGAATCGGGAAGGGACCGCGGTGGCAGGACAGAGTGCTAGCACACTCTGGCTCTTTACAAAAGGTGTGTAACCTCTGATGTCAGGTGCTTATCCTCCATATGGGGACTCCCTTGTCAAGATTTTAAAATTTCCTGCACAATCTGAGTGGCCAGAGCAACCCGTGACATCCATATGTGATGTTAGGAAATGTGTAGCCTGGGTCATGGGCCACAAACCTAAGCCGAAATCCTCACCACGTTGCGAGCACATGGAATACCAGAATGTGGGAGCAAGGGGGAGCCTTAAAATCCATCCAGGCCAACTCTCAGGGACTTAAAGATGGCAAAACTCAGGACTGGGAAGGTTGGGAGATTTGTCCAAGGTCAAATGCCTGTTTAATAACAGAGCTAGAAAGGAAATTTAGATTTCAGATCCCAACTCCTGTGCTTGGTTTGACACTCTCCACAAAGAGTACTAGAATTTCCATACAAATTGTTTTTGACATTACAATGCACGTGTTCAGGGGCTTAATGCTAGTGGAAAGTATGTCAAGCAGTACACTGTCCTCCTAAGCCACAGACTGCTCCTCTCCATTGACTTCCTATTGCCTGACACCATTAGCTCTGTTTCAATTTTGACTCTTTCTGAGGACACCCCCTTTATTTATTCCCAGCCAGAGGATGTCTCCACTTATTAAATAACTTCATCACATCAGAGTTCAGTTGTGTGTTCATTTGCTTTCTCCATAATATCAGACTATTCCCTTCTCCTGTCTTCTGTCAGCATTTGAGGCCATCCTTTGCTCCAGCCAATATTGGGCAAATCTTTACTAGAGTAAAATTTATTTATGATTTATTTATAATTCCATGAAATCACTTGTTTGGTGCAATTTCATAAAATCTGTTGCTAGAAAAATATGCAATTTGAGAAATACTTATGAAAAATACATCAATGGTTCCGTCAAGAAAATGTGAATAAGACAGTAGGTTTGGGAGCTAACAAATCTGGGCCTAAATACCTAGCCCAGATTATAAGTTACAATGACCTTGAGTAAGGTGTTTAACCTCCCTAAGCCTCATTTTTCTCCCTAATAATAGACGAGGCTTATAAAGTCTTTCCAGATGCTTAGCGTATAATAGGCTTTCAATGAATATCCTATTGTTGTTGTTGTTGTTAGTGACGTTGTTGTGTTGTTGTTTTGTTGATCTCTCTCTCTCTCTCTCTCTCTCTCTCTATATATATATATATATATATATATATATATATAGCCAGCAACCAGAATGCTGGAATGACCAGAACGACCTGTTGTGATGCCCACTGCAGTCAGCAAACCAGCCTGATTAGGGGTGAGGCCAGCCAGCCAACATTCCGAAGCCCCTCTCCCCAGATGACCCTGCCCCTCATCAGCATATCCCACCCTGATCAAGGGCAGGGCAGCTGGCCAACCCCCCAGTGGCCCTTCCCATCTGCTGGTCCCACTATACCCTGATCAGCCCACAGCCCCTCCTCCCATCTGGCCCCATCCCTTATCACTCCTCCACCCAAATAGGGGGTGGGCTGACAGGCCAACCTCCTTCAGCTCCTCCCATTGGCCAGCCTCACCCCTGATGAGCCCCCACACACACCTTAATCAGTCCATGGCCCCTCCCCCCAGTCAACTCCACCCCCGATTGACCCCTGTACTCAGATCAGGGGCAGAGCCAGCCAGCCAATCACCCATATCCCCTTCCCATGGCCAGCCTTGCTCCCAATCAGCCCTCCCACCCCAATCAGAGGCGGGGCCTGCCAGCCAATCACCCACAGCCCCTCTCCCCAGCTGGCCTGGCCCTGATTGGGCTCCAGTCAGGGCAGGCCAGCTGACCAACTGCCTGCCCTTTCCTCCTCCCAGCAGTCCCGGCCCTGATCTGCTGATTGGGGCCAGCCCAGCCTGCCCCCACTCATGTACTAATTCATGCACTGGGCCTCTAGTAGATAATAAAAGATTCATCTATAAAACATTGCAAAGCTAAACTAGCTGAGGACTGAATGAATTTGGAGGTTTTCCTAGAGAAAAAGCAAGGTAAGAAAGATGAAAAGCTAATTCAAGCACTCCAGCTAGTGAGGCTGGAAGTGATGACATTACTTGTCACACCTTAACTGGGTGAGTCTTGGAAGCAGGTTCCAGTGAAGCGGCTTTGATAATTATAGATTTGTGTCAGGTGAGGGCAACAGAGAGCTATCCAGACTGGCAACTCTGGGAACCTGAAAACCATGAACTTGGTTATCAACCCTTAGGGGAAAGAGCAGGGCCAGTTAGAGCTGAGGGGAAAGCGAAGAATGGATTCGAACCAGAACGCAGAGTCTCTGTTGGACTCATAAGAAAGTCAGTGGTAAAAGCTTGAAACAAGCCAACTCACCGAGCAATAAAAAAGAGAAAAATATAAAGTAGAACTAAGGCAGAGTTGGGAGAAATACCAGCAACCAGAGTGGTGGAGATGCATCAGAAAAGCTGTGTCTGTGATTGCCTAGTGAGGCAGCTCTCACTGGGGTTTGTGAAAACCATGATACCTCAGAAAGAAAAAAGAATTTTAGAAGAGGAAGATGAGGCGTTTGGTTATGAGAGGAGAAAAATATGTGTGCTTTAATATGCATAATCAAGGTGTCCAGGAGAAATGACCAACCAAGAGAAAAAAATATGACCAAAACTTAGCAGGAAATTATTCAGAAAAGTCAAGGAAACTAACATTTCCTGGGCATCCAGTGGGTGCTCTTCATTCTCACTTAATCCTATTTATCTTATGCAAAAGGTATTATTATATCCCTACTTCCAAGATGCAGAAACTAAAGTTACAGAAGTTAAGCAATGTATCCAAGAGCATATACCTCATAAATGGAAGAACCATACAGACTGAAAATTAATATATTCCTGGTCTCAAAGCTCTAACATCCATCCTTGCCACTCAAAATTGAAACCATGAGAATGCACAAGTTCTCTAAGGGACAAAAAAAGTACGCAAGAGTCAAAGAAGTCAAGTAAGTGTTTAAGGCTATAGTGATTTCAGGAATTAGGACTGATAGCAGCACACTGTTGGATTTGGCAATTAGGAAGACACTAGTGACCTTGGGAAAAGGAGTTCCTGTAGAGTGAGGAGGACAGAAGTCAGGCTGTCAGAGAGGGGTAGTGAGGGAATGGTGGCTGAAAATGTGAATTGCCCTTTCGAGAACTTGGCAGTGAAAAATGTAGTAACTCTGAAGAGTACTACAAGCTGGAGACCTCTTTTCCTTTTGTTAGGCAATACATGCAAATATTTGTGAACAGTGACGATAGAATCACTAGAAATCCATGTTCACTCAGAAGAATCAGGGAATAATTATAAAACACAGTGATGGGGGAGAGAAATGCTCTCTCTGGCTAGTAAAATTGTCCTTGCATGTTATGAAGGAAAGAAAAGAAAGCTAAAGTGGAGTTTTTCAGAAAGGATAGAAATGCAGAGATAATAGGAAGTTAGTGTGAGATAGGAAATAAGAAAACCTGTGTCTCATATCTTTTATGAGTCAAGTAAATGAGATTCTTCAGAAATAGATCTGGGGGCCCAAAGAGTGTAGGTGAATGAATGAACAAATGACAGGAGAAAATCAATAGACACTTTGGTTAGCAGCAGAGGGAGAGGATGCACTAAATAGACAGAATCTCCTTGTTAGGTAACTTGAGTTTTGAACAACCAAAATGTGTGTTAAAAAGTTGATGGATCAGAGCTGTTATAACTGACCTGATTAGGTCCATCACAGCTACCTTGTAAAATACATCCTACTGCAGCCTCCATGATACAAGCAGCATCAATCTTGCCTCTATGAGACGTGGTATTTAATATGTTGCTTAAAAACCAGAACAGATAAAGGTATTGCCCTGACTGGTTTGGCTCAGTGGATAGAGCGTCAGCCTGCAGACTCAAGGATCCCAGGTAAATTCTGATCAAGGGCATGTACCCTGGTTGCAGGCACATCCCCAGTAGGGAGTGTGCAGGAGGCAGCTGATAGATGTTTCTCTCTCATCGATGTTTCAGGCTCTCTATCCTTCTCCCTTGCTCTCTGTATAAGATCAATAAAATGTATTTTTTCAAAAAAATATTTACACCTGCCTTCTCCTCCCACCTCATACAGAGTAAAGGGCCCAGGCACCACTTCCAGAGGCAGAATCTAGCAGACTTTATCTTGGTGCTTGAACTCCACTTCAAACAACAACTTACTGGTAAATCTAATTTTATTAGAGAAAATTGAGGTTTTTTCAGGACTCACATTATGTGCATTTAAAAAATTTTGACCTAGAATGAATGGTAAATTTGACAGCACTCTGAAAGGACAGAAAAAACCTGGCTAATATATTAGCTTGGCTATTAAAGAGTAGGTTGAGTATTTGTTTCCTTTTTTCTTTATCCTTAAAAACTTGTGACAGTTCAACTTCCCTTTATTGATAAATTATTATCTAACAATTCAGTCAATATCCAAAGTACATACTTGAGCAAGATAAGAAAAACAATGACTTTTTGTCAGTCTATAGCACTGAGTTACTTTACTTCTGAAATTAAAGTCAAATTTTAAGGGGAAAAATGTTTTTCTCATCATTAATGACATTAATCCTGATGTAATTTGGAATTTCATAATATTCTCTGAGCCAGAAATTCTAGAATGCAGCCTTTATGAATGCAGACTTTTTCAAAAACACTTCTACAAAGGCACATGTTGATTTAGGAAGCGTCCATATGATAGTAAAACAACCAATCAATTCAGTGAAAAAAAAAATCAATTGATTCAATATAAACATCAAACAGGCTATTTGCTCTCATGAAGATCAAACTACTGTTCGACAGAACTTTTACTTTTTAATCAATGGTATCGATGTCCGTAAACACTGTTTTAAGTTAACCAGCCCATGTCCCCCATACAAAGGAGATCCAGGAGCTCTGTGATACTTTATACGCAAATTTTTTTGTGGATTCTATCTTCAATTTTTTAAAGTCCAAAAGTAAAGATTGTCCCAATTTCCTAAGTTTTTATGCAAGAAAGAACAAAGAGGTGATTTTAACAAGAGACCACACGTGAAAACCTCAACTTCAGGCCCAAATTTCAATTTCCACTTTGCAGCTTTTCCCATCATGTATAATTTCTTTCTTATTAATTTCCTTCAGAAAGGATTTCCTTTTGCAATGTGCTGCCGTCTATTATGCAGCACAATATACCTCAGGCAATATCCTCATACTGAAAAGCATCTTAAATGTTTAACTTTAAAAGAAAGGTGGCAGATTTTAGCTTTCTTTCTTTATACACATCATTCACCTTTTCCGGTTGGTGTCTCTGGAATTTGTAGCATATCCATCATTATCTAACTGCCAACTGTTTTCAGAGGAGCTGTTGCTTTAAGCTCATTATTTCTTCCGGTTGGAGAATCTGCGGAGCCTCTCTCCACAACCCACAGCAGCCTGCATGGTACATGTGCACAGATGAATGGTCAGGTTTGTCCTTCAGAGACTCTTTGTACCCAGCTTTCCCCCCAGAACTGCGGTGTGTAATGAGCAGCAAATGCATACTCATGTATCTTAGAAGTGTACAGTGAAGCCATTAAAAATTGCCAAAATAGAGAGCAATTCTGTAAATAAGCTGTTATTATAGCTCATAGTTTCACAGTGTTTCTTACTTACCTAAGAGTTTGGGATTTATCATGACTCTCCTATAATTAGTTTCCACAAAACTTCCTTGATGTCAAGTAGGGTTGATTGGGCAGTTGCCTTTCAAGAAGAGTTGTACGAGCTACACTTTGGGAGATTTCCAACTAAGTCTGAGAGTGGATAATGAAACGACTAACATGCAGATTGGAGGTAAAGTAGGTGAAGACTCTGAATATTATTCAAAGGTCTGTGCAATCACATCCACACTGAGCTACAATCAGAGAAAAAAACGTATCTCTTATGCTGTTCTCCAAAGCTCATTATTTAATAGCCTAAGTTAACAGGGATAGATGTTTCAGAGTTTCAGAATGTAATTTTCAGATTTTTGAAGATTGAATGGTGCTTGGAAATACTGAAAATGTATAAATTTACCATGTGTACTGATCTCTAAAGTCTGAGGACATGAGATAATGGGGAGTATATATCTGCCAATAATTTCTAGGTCACCAAAGTAAGTATCGTTTCTTCTCAAGGCATGTATACAGAACACTCCACCATGATCACGCCTGGTCTTGTACATTATGCACTGTTACTGTTTTTGTTAAAGCAAATAAAAGCCCAAAGCATTCGTTATCTCAGCTGTAAATATCTGAGTTACAAAAACAGGGCTAGAAAGTCACGGTTTCCTCCCCTTCCACTGTCTTTTCCCATGTCTTTCAGCATAGCCCTATAGAGGTCAAAAAGACAATGATGTGTTGTCACTCACCTCTGCTATACCCACTCACGGGTACCACCTCTAGTGATCTAGAAGCATCTTGGATCTTCAGGTATTGATAACAATTCTCTACGCTCACATGAATGGATTAAAATTATTGTGATGGAGAGCACTCCTATCTGCACCCCATGATTTTAACAAGAATACTAAGAAAATCAGACAAAAAATAAACAAAGCCATTGTATGCTAAGCCATGGGATATTAAAGTTTCAGAAAGGACAATCGGGAAATAACTATTTTTAAGCTCCCAGCAGGAGTATATGCTACCGCTGCTAATGGTTATATACATCTCAGAACTGAAAGATGGAAGCTGTTCTAAAAGTTTAGATTTTATCACAATATGTTTTAAAAATAGATCAATGAAAGATGCTCTTCTTTTGAAGCATTTCTGTGCTGCTTTATACGCAAATTTCTTTTGTGAATTCTATCCTCTGGCCAATTTTTTAAAGTCCAAAAGTAAGGATTGTACCAATTTCCAAAGTTTTTATGCAAGAAAGAATAAGCTGTAGTAGTTCAACCACTTCATGCCATTTTTTCTATGAAATTTAAAGGCCACGAAACAACTAAAGAGTTTGTAGAAAACATCATTGATGACATTTCATTTAGGTGCTACACAATGTAAGGAGTGGTGAAAAGTGTATTAAAAAAAATCCTTTCCCTGACTGGTGGCAAAGTGGTTAGAACATTGAATCTCACACCAAAGGGTCATGAATTTGATTCCCGGTCATGGGCACACACCTGGGTTGAAGGCTCAGGTGTCGAGATGCTTGTGGAAGGCAACCAATCAATGTATTTCTCCCACATCAATGTTTTTCTCTCTCTTGCTCTCTTCTCTCCTCCCTTCCATGCTCTCTAAAAAGCAGTGGAAAAAATATCCTTGGGTGAAGATTAACAAACAAATAAATAAAAACAAAAAAAAATTCTTATATGAGTCATATGGGTATATCTACCATTCATATTATTAATTTAAAATGTTAAGATAATTGTATATTAAGACACAGTTGTAAGTAAAAATACAGAAAGGTTCTCTTTTTCTACACTTTGCCCAGTTTTCCCCAAAAGTAACATTTTACAAACTATAGTGTAATACCGCAATCAGGATCTTAACAGCAATACAGTCTACCTATCTTATTCAGATTTCCATGGTTTTACTTGTGGTCATTTGTGTGTCATTTTATGTTCTAAAGATTTCAATATTCCAAAATTAGAATTAAAAAAAAAATAATGTATTGATTTTTTTTAAAGGAAGAGTAATAGATAGAAACATCATGAGAGAGAAATATCAATCAGCTGCCACCTGCACACCCCACACTAGGGCTCAAGCTCACAACCTGTCCATGTACCCTGAATGGGAACCAAACCAGTGATCTCTTGGTTCATGGGTTGACACCCAACCACTGAGCAACACTGGCTGGGCAAATATAGTAACTATTTTTATTAAACTTTGTCATAGTATGTGATGGGTAGGCACTATTTTGGTGCCTGAATCTGAAGCTAACTATTCCTGGTTTTATAAATGAGCTAGTTCATATGTTTGATCAAATTTAATTTCAAGAACCGATATGCCACATGACAGTAATGGTAACATAGTCCAAGACCAAAACAGATGTTAAACAAGAAAGCATAAGAACTTACAAGCAATGCTGCTTACTCCCACCGCCCCCCAAAAAAATAATTAGGTGCTTTGAGGACCACTAAAAATACTGTGACCTATATCTTTAAGTTCATTCCTGTGTGTGAATGGGTTGAATTTTGTCATTCCTTTTATTAAGTGCCCTCTGGATATATAGTTCTATAAAGTGAAAGAAAAATGATTTTATGGATAGAGATACATCTGAAAAGCCCAAAGTCCTAAATTATTGGCTGAATCTTAGTGAAGACTGCTTAAATATAATCCCAAATGGCATTTTTTTTAATTTTCTTTTTCAGTTTCTTCACTTGCAATTAAAAATTGTAGGGTGTACAAGGCAGAAAGTACTGATACAATAAAACTAACAGAAATAATTCTGTCTGATTTTCTTCTTTGCTTTCAGAAGAGCATTCTGTCCTCAGTTATAACATTAATACAAGCTAATATCTAAGTATTTCTCTATGTCATGATCTGTGCTTAGCCCAACATTTGCACTACCTACTTTAAACTTAGAGATTATTATTTTCCCCATTTTACAGATGACAAAACCGTGGCTTAGATTATTTAATTTACTCAAGGCCATGCAACTGGTAGTTGGAAAAACTGGATCTTGAGTTATAGTTTCTACCACAACATCCATGTTTTTCTTTTACCCACTACATTATATTGTTTTCATTTCTACAACCCATTTGCTCATTTTACTTGGGGTCAAGAGGAAAAATGACTTCTAGGATCTACCAGTATAGTCCTTTTCTGTGGACAGTCATGGATTTTTCTGTATTGCAGAAGTGCTACACAGGGATCTGAGAGAGAAATCTATGGGGAGAAATCTACCCAGAACAGGAAGATAACACTATATAATTATTATTATTACTAGAGGCCCGGTACACAAAAATTTGTGCACTTGGGGGGTCCCTCAGCCCGGCCTGTGCCCTCTCTCATTCTGGAACCCCTCGGGGGATGTCCACCTGCTGGCTTAGGCCCACTCCCTGGGGGAACAGGCCTAAGCTGGCAGTCAGACATCACTCTGGCAGTCTGGGAATCTCCAGGGGATGTCCACTTGCCAGTGGGGAGCAGGCCTAAGCTGCAGTCAGACATCCTTAGAGCTGCTGAGAAGACAGGAGAGGCTCCCACCACCACTGCTGTGCTGGCAGCCGTCAGCCTGGCTTGTGGCTGAGCAGAGCTCCTCCTGTGGGAGTGCACTGACCACCAGGGACAGCTCCTGCATTGAGTGTGGTCAGTGTGTGTCAGTGACCAGTCATTCCCAGTGGTTCTGCTGTTGGGGTCAATTTGCATATTGCCCTTTTATTATATAGAATAGAGGCCTGGTGCATGGGTGGGGGTTGGCTAGTTTGCCCTGAAGGTTGTCCCAGATCAGGGTGGAGGTTCCACTGGGGTTCCTGATGAGTCTTGGTGATGGGCTGAGGACCGTTTTCAGACTGGCCACACCCCCTTCAGGGTAGGGGTCCCTGCTGGGGTGCCTGGCCAGCCTGGGTGAGGGGTTAATGGTTGTTTGCAGGCTGGCCACAGCCCCCAGCCACCCAAACTCCCAACAAGGCTGGCTGGAAACAGGTATCTGGGGTTTATTTATCTTCTATAATTGAAACTTTGTTGCCTTGAGTAGAGGACAGAGCCTGCCTAGGCAGGTAGCTTTCTCCATCACCAGGGCAATGAAGCCTCCTGCTTGCTCCAGCTCCATGGCTTCTATAATTGAAACTTTGTTGCCTTGAGCAGAGGCTACAGCTTCCTCCATCGCCGGGGCAAGGAAGCTTCCTGTTTTCTGTAGCTCTGTGGCTGCCAGCCTTCATCTTGATTGGGCTAATTTGCATATAGTTGCTCTGATTGGCTGGTGGGGGTGGCTTAGGATGTAGCGGAGTGATGCAATTAGCATATTACTCTTTTATTAGGTTAGATTATTCTTCATTTTTTTTCAATGAAAACTAAGTTTCTCTAAAAGTAATTGATAACCCACTATTTTGTAGCAAATAATAGTTTCAGTGCCAGGGGTTGGGGAGGGGTGGGGGAGGGAAGAACTTGTGTGTGGTGAGTCATTTACACACCACTTGATAACTAGCAGCAAGAGTAAAAGCTGAGTCTTTTAACAGGAAAAGATCAGAGCAGTAGAGACATGCATATCCTCTGCTTTAATCCAGAAGCTCTGAATTTGAGTCCTCAGAGGTCTTTTAAGAGCTGGAAGAAGAATCCAGGACTGGTAGTCAGAGGACACTGTGCAGAGAACAAAGCCCTGATGGCATCAAATCAAGGGGCTCCACCCCCTAAGAGGTTGTCATAAATCTCAGGAGAGAAACCCACAGCACCACATGGATCTCACTGGGCACATACATAAAATTTTTTCATTCCCAGGGCATCAAAATGACTGCCTAAAGAGGCTTTATAATAAAAGAAGGTAGGCACACTTTGTCAGACTCACAGACTGGCTGCCTGCAGCCTGCAATACTGAGAGTAAGGAGTCCACCCAGCAAGGGATGTTTGATGAGTAACTCAGCAGCAAACTGACCCTCATGGCCAGAGCCTGCTGGTGTGCACGCCCCATCGTACAGAGAGACAGATGGAGGTGATGAGCTGGGGATGGCTTCCAGTGCAGATGGGGTGCAGAGAAGGTGGCTTGTTAATAACACTGCTGCTCCAAGCAACTTCTTGTCAGCAGTCAAAGTTTCAGGATCATGGACTTGTGGCTTCTTGAAAATTGCTGGAGGACTGACATAATTCCTAGCGTAATTCCTGGTGTAGTTGCAATACAAAAAAAGAAAAGTCTTAGAAAACTTGAAAGGGCTGTGATAAGGCCATTGGTATGAAGTGACTGGCGTTGGATGAAATTTTACATCTTCTAGTCTTCAGTTTTCATTCTATTCAAGAATGAGATTTTTAGAGTTGGTGTTCATGTTAACTGTGCCTTTATTGCTTTACTTTTTGGTAAAAACGATCAATCAACCCCAAAGCACTGTCTTCTAAAAAGATTTCCAATGCATGCTATAAAGCAATTTTTGATGTGAGAACAAATAAGCGTATGGATTATTGTGGGAGGAGTTCATTTTTAGACAAGGTATCAGGCCAAAGTACTGAATTTTCTGCACAGGGTCAGGTGATCTTTACTAAAAACATGATTAATGCAAAACCAAGTAGGAAGATTAATTTAAACATTGTTGGGATTTGACAATGTAATTACACACTAGCTTTTCCCCCCCTCACACTGTCACAGATTATACTCTCATAAAATGATATTCCTTTCCTTTCAAAAAATAAAATACAATAAACATTCTAAATGTCTTCCTGGGATAAGCCATAATGAATAATGTCTTACTAAGACATGTCTTACTGAGCAATTTCAAAGTGACAATGAGTATGATAATAATTTTATTGATTCTACAAAATGGACAAAGCTTAGAGTTTCCGGAAGGATTCGTAACAGAACTTCTTTTTGTCAAAAATTAGATGTTGGCTTTCATGTATTAATAAATGGTAAATGTATTCCATAGTTTCCCTTTTTGCTCCCAGATCGCTCTTTTAATGATTATGAACTCTAATAGATAGTGCTAACAGAGGATGAGAGGCCCACTTGTCCCCCTCAAAAAACGAAAACCTTAGCTTCTCAATGCTTGAGACTATGTAAAAGTGATGATAGACACTTATGTTTTTGGTGGAGGAATCACGGAGTTCAGCCACATATAAATTTATAGATGGAACCGAATCCCATGCTAGTGTCATTATTCCCATTTTACAGATTAAAATATCAAGGTTCTTTGAGGCTTAGTGTTTGCTCACATCTACTCAACTTGTAGACTGTACAAGGAAATGTCTACGGCTGGAGGCACCAACAGAAAGAAACAAACTTAGACTAGATACCCAAAGTGAGGTTACATGGTCTGACAAATACTAGAGGCAACAGTGGGACAGCATATTTGAAATTGGTTCTTTTCTGCGTTAGGCATAGGATATAGGAAAGCACTTTTGCTTTCATCCCTGGCTCTTCTTAACCAGTCATGCTGATACACAATGAACTAGTTAGGATCCATAGAGGAAAAGGGAAGGACCCGCAAACTATAGTCATGCTCTATGCTACATATTTGTCAGCAGTGACTGCAGCCACAGTCTGTGGGGGCTAGGTGGGGTGTTTCAGAAGCACAGGATTAGCAATCAAAAGTCTAAAAAAAATAGTTAAGTAAACTGAACCTATGAGGGCATTTTATCAAGCTGTAAGACAAATAGACTTCTTTTTCAAAGAAAAAACGTTGACATATTTTTCTCTTTCACTTAATCTTTGATTGCCTTTCAGGTGGTGGCAGAAGGGTTGAAGCTGAAAGTGAGAACCAAGTGATGAAGGGAAGCAGTAGAGTCTATCTCTCAAATATTCCTGTTAATCTGATTTCTGCTGCCAGCCCTACTACCACTCAGCAGACTCCTAGGGGCTAAGCAAGTATTAAGGAGCAGGAAAGGGAGAGAGAAGCAGCAGAGAAGAAAGAAGGGAGAAGGAAGAAACTGATGTTGTGGTTGGGGGAAAAGAAAGCAGCAAAACCTTATTTGTAGCAGAATTTTCCATGAACACTGCCAAATCCCTTTTTTGGTCATGATTCAATTCAGTGTTGATCCCTTTTTATGTATGTGTGTATGTATTATCTATCTATCTAGCTTCCAGTTGGCTATTATT